>SZWC01003426.1:172074-184735 GCA_023375785.1 Penium margaritaceum
TGGTACGTCAATGACCTGATTTTGTGATCTTCTTCAACGCTGCTGCTAGACGATCTCAAGGGGCAGCTGAGTAGCAAGTTCAAGATGAAGGACATGGGTCCTCTTAACTTCTACCTTGGCATTGCCATCAAGCGTGACAGAGCCGCAGGTACCATCAGCCTGAACCAGACAAAGTACATCGACTCCATCCTCAAACGATACGACATGGCAGATTGCAAGCCTGCCAGCACCCCCATGAGCTCATAGTGCAAGCTCTCCACCTCCATGTCCCCATCCAACAAAGCGGAGAAAACTGACATGCTGGGCATCCCATATCAGTCTGTAGTGGGCAGTCTGATGTATTCCATGGTCGCCACCCGGCCAGAAATAGCCCATGCTGTTGGGCAGGTGAGCCGGTTTGTGGCCAATCCTGGTCCACTGCACTTGCAGGCTATGAAGCGCATCATGCGCTACCTTAAGGGGACGCGCCATGTGGGACTCCAGTTTGGAGGCATCGCTGGATATGCGTCACTCCGTCTCATGTGCTACACCGACGCTGACTGGGGAGGCAATATCGACGACAAAAAATCCACCTTCGGCTTCGTGTGTATGCTACATGGAGGTGCTGTCAGTTGGGCGAGTCGCAAGCAGGAGTGTGTCTCTCTCTCAACAGCTGAAGCTGAGTACATTGCATTGGCTGAGGTGTGTAGAGAGGTGCAGTGGCTTCGCAGCTTGCTCTATGAGATGAAGGCACCACAGGCAACGGCGGCAATCATCAAGATTGACAACATGAGCCAATTGACATGTCCAAGAACCCAGTTCTGTCCAGGGGCACAAAGCACATCGAGATCCGCTACCACTATGTTCAGGACTTGGTCTACAAGCAGACAGTGGAGCTCGAGTATGTCAGCACCAAGTTGAACTGGGCTGACATGCTTACAAAGCCATTGGACAAGGATCTCTACCACGCGGACAGGCAAGGCATTGGCATGGTCAACACAAGTGATGAAGAATGATGATGGAAATTGACGCAAGGTGCAAGGGAGAGATTTGTTGAATATGTTTGCCTCTTGTTCAGTCTTGTACGATGGATCAGGAATGCTCTGCCCCTTGTGGAGGTATGACCCCTCGATTTGTTGTAGGATGACTCAACTATGATCTGTCTCATATGAGATATGACCTGTGAGTACACCATGTAGGTGAGTGGTTAACTTAGCCATTTTGTTGACTTGGCCAAGTGAGAGGTCATGAGTTCGATCCTGGCTCTATGCACATCTTGGTTGTTACGGAAGCTTCCAAAGAAGAAAGTCTGTAGCTTCTGGGAAGCAGCACGGCTGATCAGTCACCTTGGCGCAAGGATGCTTATGTGTCAAGCCCACAACGCAAGTTTCTTGCTGATGTGGCAGGGTCAAGCCACTTCTCAGGAATGTGCTTTTGAGTTCTAGGACTAGAGAGACAGCTATAAAAGGACTTGTCTTGCATGCTGATCAATCAACCCTTGCTTGATGCTCTCTTGCGTATTGACGAATTGAGCTCTTCTTGAGATGTAATGCTAAGAAGTTAGTGCTCTTGAAGGTAAAGTGTATGCCTGATTAAGTTTGGGGTGCACGACACATACCTGCAAAGGAAGAAGGTGTACAAACCGTTGTGAGCTTTTCGGTTTCACGGCTTCTCTGCCGGAGGTGGTTAGCTCAGTAGCTAACATTTTTTGCTTTAGGTGCAGCCGTCCCTTCCCTCCTTGTGTTCCCGTGCAACCCGTCTCTCTGCCGCCTTTTGATCTACTTCCTTGCATGCTGTGCCTACCTGTTCTCTGTCATTTCCAATGGCATGGATGCTCTAGGCTTGGCCAATGGGGTTGTCCATCCTAGTTCCTGCCTTGGCTATGTGTTGCTAGCCTCAGAACATGCACAAGCTTTGAACATGGCCGTCTTGGGTAGCATCCCGAGTATCACGCCGTGTTGGCCACCACGGCCTTACCGTCTGAGCCGTCCACTGTTCATCAGGCACACACAGTCTCCGATGCTCAGCAGTGGGAGACGTTCATGCGTGATGAGTTGAACACCCTTGATGACTATGCTCTTTACAAGCTAGTTCATCTGCCACCGGTGCGAATGGCCATTGACGTCCGTTGGGTCTTTCGCCGCAGTACGAGCCGAAAGCACTCAACAGGTGCAAGGCAAGGCTTACGTCATGGGGATTCTCCTAGGTTCTAGGCATAGATTTTCACAAGATGTTTGTGCCTGTCGGATGATTCACTATAGCTAGAGCACTATTCAACCTTGTGGCCCACCATGACGGGGAGCTCAAACAGATGGACGTGAACAAATCGTCCAAGCACAGACAATTGGATGAGGAGATTTCCATGTCCAACCTCCCAGATTCTCTAATGGCACGGACAAACTCTGGCGACTGCGCAAGGCCCTATATGGCTTAAACCATTCACCTTGGTGGTGGAACCAAGAGATCAAAACCACTCTAAAGAAAGGCTGTTATCAACGCAACATGATTGATCCATTAATCTCTTTCACCTTGCCTTGCGTCCCGTTTGTGGCTGTCCTTGTCTATGTGGACAACTTATTGATAGTATCGCCTAGCTAGGATGCCGTCGAGTTAGCAAAAACACTCTTGTAGTCCATGCACAACATGAAATTCCTAAGTACGACTCGAGTCTTCTTGGGCATGGAGCTTGAACACGATCGCTTTCAACGCACTCTTCAAGTCCACCACGTAGCATGCGTCTGGAGCCTGGGGGAGCGCTTTGCTTCCATGCTTGAATCCATAGCCAGAGCGTCGACGCCTGTGACCCAAGTTGGGTAGTTGTTGCTAAAGAAACTAGATGTGTCTAAGTTGGGGGAGTCGGTCGATGTGATGGGATATCTTCATAGCATAGGGTCGCTCATGTACCTAGCGACGACGGCCAGGGTGGATGTTACCTTCTCTCAGAAACTTTGGGCCCAGATTTTTCAGTTTCCTTGGGCACAGCACATGGAGGCCGCCTTGCATTTCATCAGGTATGCTCTCACCACTGCCCAGGCTGGCCTCTGTTACCAGGCACAACGGACAGTGGTGGTTGATGGATCCATTGACAATGCCTGGGCCAATGACACTGATGCTCGTAGCTGTACAGGCTTTATCTTCCTTGTTGGTGGGATCGCCATGTCATGGAAGAGAGGCAAGCAGGACTTTGTGACACGCAGCTCGAGTGCGGCAGAGTATGTTGCTCTGATGAGAGTATTTGTGACACTTGTTTGATGATGCAATGTGTATAGTCGTATGTCACATCTAGTGACACTCGTGTGTATTTGTGAGTCTGTACTTGTGTGCGTCGGCAGTGGGTCATGGAGGAGTGTTGGTATATGTACAACGAACATGTTTTGACTTTAGGCCTCGCTGCACACTCACCACACTGATGCAGGTGAATGAATTTGGAGAGGCACTGCCATTGGCTCCGCCACCTACTCGACAATGCCATGTGGGTGGAGATCCAGAAACACTTAGCAGCTATTGGTTATTCAACGACCTGCAGTAGTTTGGCATGGCTGTTGCGCACATTGGGTTTTCATTGATCTTGTTTGGGGGTTTTGTAGCCGAGTTGCTCCACCCAAGTTGCATGCTGCGGTAGAATAGTAATGGCATGCTCATAGGATTATTCCACAAGTGCAGGGCCGATGGTTTGGCTCCATGTGTGGTGTGGATAGCGAGCAAGGATGAGCTCATTGCTCACCCGCTTGCTTCCACGTTTTTATGCGACAAGCACCTAGACAACTTGTTCCTTGCTTTCTCATGCTTGATTTTTTATGCTCCTCATCTGATGCAAGACCTGCATGCATAGTGTTGCGCCTCTATTGGAGTTCTCCTGAAAGTTTCACTTGTGTTCTCTCCCACATGCCAACATCGAAGTGATGGATGTCTGGGAGGTTGTTGTAGGGTTCCGAGCTGTTTTGTGCAACGTCGTAGCTCTGCTACTTGACCATATAGTCGGTCGTTCTTCCACGTCATCAATAATCGAGGATGTCATGAGTGACATATTCTGTGTCCTCGTCCACTTGAACAGGAAGTCGAGTGCGACATCTCCGCCCGGGAACTTCTCGATGGATTCCATGTAGTGCTTGAGCTTGCTCATGTGGAAGACAGGGTGGAATGTTGTAGATAGTTGGATCCGATTGCTATAACGCGTCATTAGTTCACTTTGAGAATGGCTGGTGAAAATTCCTTCTTTGTCATTGACGATGGTACATTGCACGATGTGCAGCCGTATGATCTAGTTTTGAAACAACCACACAATTTCCTTCTACGATGATGATGGATGTCATCGCGATGAAGTGCGACGATTTAGAAATCTCTCCACCACCACGAGGGTGGCGTCATTTTCTTTGGGACTGGTGGAAAATCCCATCACAAAGTCCATGCTAATGCTAACTGACGGCTTCACCAGAAGAGAGAGGGGTTAAAGTAATCCTGGTGGCCTCGTACGACAAGATCTTTGCCGTTGATAGATGTTGCACAATTTGCAAAAGGCTGGCACGTCGGTCTGTATCTTGTCCCTACACAAGCAATTCACCAGCATCTTGTCTTCGCGGAAGTGCCCACCTGGACCGCTGTCGTGACATTCCTCCAATAGAATCCTCCATAGCACATCGTTTAGGGGAAAGACAATGTGGTACGTAAATTGCTGTTGCTAGTAGAGGTCGTCGAACCAGAACGTAGCACTAGAGGTCGTCAAACCAAAACTTAGTTCGGTAATGCTCGCTGAACTCCTTGTAACCCTTCACGAACATTCTCACGAGATGCGGGTCTCATTGGAAAAGTAGCGTACTGATCTCGACCATCAGATCTGGTTGCCGACTCAAAGCATTCGCCGGATGCGTTTTTCCTAGTTGGTACTCGATGTCGCAGTCAAAGTTAGAGTCAAGGAACTCCATCCATTGAGTATTTTTACTACTTGAGTTTGGCTATCTTGAGATATTTTATGTCGTGGTGGTCGGTGCAGACAGTGCATTGCCAGTATTGCAAGTAGTACCACCCCATCTTGAACACGTGCAGGACTTCGAGCATCTCTCTCGTGCATCACGCAGTTCAGCTCCGGTTTGCGCAATTTTCTTGACATGTATGTGACAGGTTGTTCTCCACCCCTGTTATCTTGAAGGAGAATGGCTCCGATTGCTCTATCGGACGCGTTGGTGGCCGTAATGTAGTTCACTTTTGGATCTAACACTCGTAAGGCTGGTGTCGAGATCAGAGCATTTCTCAAAGAGTTGAACACTTCTTGTTTGCTGTTCAAGTGAGATTGGAGAGGGGCGCTAATACTCGAGCTTAGTCCTTTACGAATGGACGAAAGTAGTTATAGAAGCCCAAAAATACTTGGACGTCCCAAATATTGGTCGGCGTCGGCCAATCAGCGACTACCTCCATCCTTTTTGGGTCCATGGTGATCCGTCCGCCGCCAATTAGGTAACCCAGAAACTTGATCGAGCGGCGACCAAAGTCGCACTTCAAGAGTTTTATGGAAAGAAAATCATCCTCTTGTCAAATCTTGAGAAATGTTTGGAGATTTTCATTATGCTCCTCTGGGATGCGAATGTACACCTGGATGTGGTCGAGGTACACGGAGACAAAGTTGTCGAGGTATGGAAGAAAAATGGACATGCACTCTCACATCCTCCATCACCCAAATTCACATACTCTACCTCTGAAGCATTGTGTGCAATGCAACCCTGCTTCCCAATCCATCACGAGACTATTGTACTGCTGATGTTGTAGAGCTCCTCACCATGTAGAGTTACATGCAAAAAAGCATTGCTCATGTCCATCTGGTGAACCTCTCAACCATGCTGTTAGACTATGCTAAAGAGCGCGCGAATGGTTGTGAAACGACCAACAGGTACAATGACCTGGTCGTTGTCCACTCCTAGTACCTGTGCAAAGACCCTGGCCGTGAGCCACGTTTTGTACTTGTCTGGCGTACCGTCTAGCTTCCTCTTACGATGGAAAACCCAGTTGGCACCAATGGCTTTGCGGCCTGAGGGTGGGTCAACCAGCTCATGCAAACCATATGCATTGATGGCAGCTAGCTCCTCCTTGCAAGCAACATCCCATTGGGCAGCGTCAGGTGTGGCCCTGGCGTCACGGAGGCTCTGTACTTCGGGTACCTACCAAGACGATCTGACTGTCAACAGACGAGTGGTGCCAAGGCCCACTTGAGCACAAGAGAGTGAGAAAGCGACAACGCTTCAATGAACCTGAGAGACCAGGGCCTAACCCAATACGGATCTGTGGTGGAGGTCCAATGTGATGGCGGCAAGGGTTGTCAGACCCAAGGCCTTCATCCCTAGATCCTTACTCACCATAGTGTGAGATGGGGAAGTGGGATAAAGGGTAGTATCTAGGGACGGTAGATGATGTGAGGATGGATGCTTGGTGGAGGTGTTGGAGTGTGTGGACGAAGACGACCACGAGGAGTGCGTCTTCGTGCGACCACGAAGTATGTCCGATCAACATTAGATGAGTGGACATGCCAGGCTCAAGGAGACAAGGACACGACAATCAGCTTCACAAGAGTGACCAACGCAGGAGCCGAGAACTGTTGGAGTGGTTGACAGTGTTAGCAACTAGAGTGACAGACTCTTGTCTCCTGGATGGCGGAGTTAGCGGCCGACGAAGTGGACTCAGTCGCTTGGTCAGCGGAGTCTGTGGTCGAAGAGGTGGACTCGGACATGTGGTCAACGGACAAAAGAATAGACTCAGATGGGGACTATGGTTTGGTGGGAATTTTTGTTGTGTGTGGACACGGAGGCGACACGATGGAACCAGGGACTCTGGTCATTGACCGGCGGGGAACAATGTCGTGCACCAGTGTAAAATCTCCCCCAAACGAGGATGGCGACGGGCCCAGAAAGGTTTCAGCATAGACAAAAGGGAAATCATGTCAAAAGCACTCCTCAAAGAAGAACGCGTCACGTGACTCAACCAAGCATGGCTCTCCAAGAAAATTCCAGCACAGTTTTCCCTACACTGGTGTGCACGGGGGCCCGCCAACGTTGACTACCACCTGTACGTCGCTGCTGCTGTTGAGTCTTCTGGATCTACTACGCCATGGCTCTGATGGCAACAAGGAAATGATGCTCGCTAGTCTGGACAAGACCATTTTATGCTGCCTCCTGCAGTTGGACTAAAGTGTGTGGCATCCTCCGTCCACACTAAGACGAAGCAGCCTGAGCGTTTGCTGCTCAGCATGTACACCAGTCAACAGGCCACATTATCCATTAGTGAAACATCGCGTGCAAATCACAACACGCTGTGATGTCCGCTGGCTGCTCGCTTTGTAGCTGCTTGCGTTTTTGCAAGGGTTTTTCCGTGTTTCCTCCCAAACCCAAGAGAAATCCTTGTGATGGATATCGATTGTGCGAATGATGCTGTGATTATGGAGTCCTGACGGTGTGGCGGAAAGTTTACTGTTGACCACTTTGCACGGAGTTTCATCTGTAACTGTGGAAGTGGTAAAGTTGTATGCGAGTTCGGTAGTCAGCAGTTTGGCTGTCCAATCCGTGTGGTGCAGCTCGCATAATGTGCGCAGGAGCTACCTGAGCGCCTGAGCGGTCCGCTCCGTTTGCTTGTCAATTTGAAGATGGAACACAATAGATAGTTGGATCAGACTAACATAGCGTGTCATCAATTTGTGCCAAAATGGGCAAGTCAAGCAGTGTAGCGATCATCTGCTCCCAATAGTGTGCGCGACATGCATTGTATGGCACGCTTTGTACAAAGTGGGTAAGATATGCGTTTTTCTTTAAAAGTGAGTGGCAAATGTATTGTGCCAAAAATGGAAGAGAAAATCCGAAGGCCGCAAAAATGGGTGAAGCAAGACAAGGTTCTTGTCCAAAATTAAAAAAAAAAAAACACTTCCTACAAAAACATATCCGAATCATTCCTGTTTTTCGGCCACATATTGCACCTAGCAAGCCTTGTGCACCTCACCCACCCAAATCCTCCCCATCTACCTAACCTTTTGCCTTCCCCACTCTGCTCCTCCTCACCTACATCACTCCCCACCTCTATTCCTCATGTCTTCTCCCTCCTCTTGAGAAGTGAGGAGGGGGTCAGGAAGGGGCCATTTCCCTTCACTCACATCCCTCCCCCTCCCCTCTCCCATACATGCCCAAGCCCTCTTCACCCCATCCCCCTTGTTGGTTTTTGGGCATCTCTCATTGTGCTCGGTTGTGTACATCGGCGTGTAGAAGACTGACNAAAAAAAAAAAAAAAAACACTTCCTACAAAAACATATCCGAATCATTCCTGTTTTTCGGCCACATATTGCACCTAGCAAGCCTTGTGCACCTCACCCACCCAAATCCTCCCCATCTACCTAACCTTTTGCCTTCCCCACTCTGCTCCTCCTCACCTACATCACTCCCCACCTCTATTCCTCATGTCTTCTCCCTCCTCTTGAGAAGTGAGGAGGGGGTCAGGAAGGGGCCATTTCCCTTCACTCACATCCCTCCCCCTCCCCTCTCCCCTACATGCCCGAGCCCTCTTCACCCCATCCCCCTTGTTGGTTTTTGGGCATCTCTCATTGTGCTCGGTTGTGTCCTCCCGGCTTGTGTACATCGGCGTGTAGATGACTGACGGCGAGATTCGACGCTGCTACAATGTCGTCCGGTGGAGCTGACGCACGCTGAGGCCTACTCGCAGTTCGTTGGAGCCTCCTCCGTCCGGCGACGTGCTCGGCTCCATCAACAGGCCTCCTCGGCGGTCGGGCCGCCGGTGGTCACTGCCACCGCAGATGTTGTCTGCATGCGTCTAGCACTCGATCTGGCTGTACCATTGCGTCTGCAGCGTGATGCTCTGCCTAGTGTCCATGTGTCATGTCGTCGAGCCTTCGCCCAAATGGGTAAGGCAGTCCCCATCCTAGGGCACACACTAGTGGGTTGTTGGGGGGGAATGGGTTTACCAGAATAGACCGGACACGCCTACCCGCGAAGGGAAGCTAGTTACCCGTGTTGCCTATCCCTGACCTTGGAAGATCCTGGTACCGGCTACGACAGGCTTGCTTGTTTGGAACCGCGCGTAATCTCAGGGGAACCCGTGGGGAACCTTGACCCAGTCAGAGGTAGGTTTCCACTCCGGTGTGAGCTCTACCGACTACTGTAGGGTGTTGCCGTGGTCCACTGGTAGTCAGCAATTGGATAGGGAATGATGCATCCTCCCTGAGAAAGTGCGTAGAAGCTTCCTAGCAACACAGCCGCTGACCGGGCGTTAGTGCCTGGTCAGACGGTGACGACAGTCACAGGTCGTACACACAACGGCAAGGGTTGGGCTAGGAGACACAAGGCACAGTGTCAGATTGCTTCAATATAGCATATGCAGAGAGAAATGACAACTGACAGGTCCAAGGCATAAATACCTGCCGCGGCGCACGGCGGGTGCCGCATGCGGCAGTCCAAGAGCTGTCCTAAAACCGGCCCAAAACCACTGTTTTGGCCGTAACTCTGCGCACACAAGTCAGAATCCTACGCCGTCTGAACCTAGATGTGCAGAGTCAAAAGACAGACGCAGCGACTGGTCACATGCATGCATCCATTGACTGACAGTGAGCATACAATGCAAAAACATGCAAATAGGCCTCATGGCCAGTCCGGAGGCCTTGGAGGCGCCTCCGAGACGTAGGAAGCACAACAAAGAGTCCCGGTGGCATCTGGGGCTCTGGAACAGTGGTCGGTCAGCTCCAAGCGGGTAGCCCGCCGCCTGTCGTCGCGCCGGTGTCACCAGGGCCGCCTGCCTCAGGGATCTGCACGAGTATGGACACGGC
Organism: Penium margaritaceum; assembly: GCA_023375785.1. Classification (NCBI taxonomy): domain Eukaryota; kingdom Viridiplantae; phylum Streptophyta; class Zygnematophyceae; order Desmidiales; family Peniaceae; genus Penium; species Penium margaritaceum. The sequence goes on from SZWC01003426.1 coordinate 181,859, forward strand.
CGAGTGGTCACAGTAAACTGTACAGGAACGGCACAAAGCACAAAACTCTCCCATGACCCGATGGTACGCATGTCCATACGCGTGCAGCACCGGTACAACCACATAGTGGGTGACACAGACAGATGAGACGCAAACTTACATCCCACACTCAACCACTGTCACGCACGGGGCGAATCCCAACAGAACGAATGGCCACCAAGAACTTTCCGCGGGCAAGTGCCTTTGTCAAAAAATCAGCACGCTGCAAGTCAGTGCCAACCCACATGATGGAGATCACGCGTCGCTCCACCAGATCACGAACGAAGTGATGCTCAACCGCAATGTGCGTTGTGCGAGCATGAAAAACACCAGAGTTCTCCGCAATGGCGAGAGCACTCTGGTTGTCGCAACGTAGCACAATGGCGGGTACTGACTGCCCAAGCTCAAGAAACAAGCGTTGCAGCCAAACTGCCTCAGCAGCCCCTGCCCCCAAAGCCACATACTCTGCCTCTGACGAACTACGTGCGATGCAGCCCTGCTTTGCGCTTCGCCAAGACAAAGCGGTACCACCAAGCAAAAATACGTAGCCAGTGCGACTGCGCCCGTCAGGGCTCCAAGCCCAGTCGTTGTCAATGTAGCCGTCAAGGACCACCGAACACTACCGACGAAAGCAGAGTGTGAGATACGGCGTGGAGACCACGTACCGTACCACTCGCACAGCCGCGTGAAGAGCTCTCGCACGTGGAGCCTACGAGAACTGAGCAAGGAGGTTGATGGCGAACACGATGTCGGGACGCGTGGTATTGGCCAGGTACATCAGAGATCCGATAAGACGGAGGTACAAGGTCACGTCCACTGTCTCCCCCAATGGTGTAGAGTCATCCACCTTCAGTGCATCCTGCCCGTCAGGTGTGAGGGGTGTGGAAGCAGTGGGCACTGCACCAAGGAGATCGCTAAAGCGCTCCCCCATGACTCGTGCGTATCTGGCCTGATGCAGCAACAGTGTCCGATGTCTGCGATCTCGCACAATCTCCATACCAAGAAACACCGATGCAGGACCGAGGTCCTTCATCCTGTAGGCGGTCTGCAGGACAGCCTTGGCCTCCTTCACGGCCTCCAGCGACGAAGACGCGATCAGAAGGTCATCAACATAGACCAGGATGGCGGTAAACCGCTTGGGTGTCAGTAGGATGAAGAGTGAGGGGTCTGCCTCGCTCTGTACGTATCCTGCGCGAGTCAAGGTGCCAGTGATCTCCCGGTTCCAACACCGTGGAGATTGCTTGAGGCCGTACAAGGACTTGCGCAAGCGCCAGACCTTTTCACTGTCCTCAAAGCCTGGTGGCTGAGCCACGTAGATCTCCTCATCAAAAGAGCCACGGAGGAACGCGTTGTTCACATCCATCTGGTGTAGTTCCCAGTCATGCTGAGCCACTACACCGAACAGAGCTCGAGCTGAGGTCATGCGGCCGACAGGGGCAAAGGTGTCAGTGTAATCAACTCCCTCAATCTGAGAGAACCCCTTGATGACCAAGCGGGCCTTGTAGCGTTCCAGTGAGCCATCCGGCTTCACCTTCTTGCAAAAGACCCACTTGACCTGAATTGCCTTCCTCCGAGGGGGAAGGTCGACCAGCTCGTAGACTCTGTGCTCTCGGATAGCGCGAAGCTCATCCTCGCAAGCAGCTCGGCAGGCATTAGCATCCTGCGATGAGAAAGCCTCCCTCAATGTGCCCGGGTCAGGCGTCATAGAGGGGGAACTCTGCGTGGCAAGTGCACATGCCTCAGTGTCAGGCCTGACGGCCACGAGATCAGCTGCTTCGTCACAGGCGATATGGAACTCGCGAGTGACCAGGTCGTGCCCTATGGGGCACGCTGGGTGTACCTCTGAAAGCTCAGTGCGGACACTCAGGCCTAAGACCTTTGTGCCTGGATCACCGCTCGTGATGCCACGAGACGAACGTCTGGGTCCGAAACCCGACGCTCGCTGAGCTCCAGAATCCAGTGGTTGAAGGCGACCACCGGGCTCACGAGAGTAAGCGGAGGTCGAGGGGCGCACCTCAGGCTCAGGAACAGGTACGACCACAGGGACAGGTACGACCACAGCTAGTGAGGGCTGAGACGAGGCAGTCGGAGATGCCGTGCGAGGAGATGCGTATGTGGGGGACACTGAGCTGGGGTTGATAGCGGGCAAGGCTGGCTCGGACACTAAGACAGGAGTGTCAGCCGACGTACGGACAGGAGTGGGCTGGGCTGGGTCAGACGCCGGAGCAGGGGTGCCAGTGGACACAGGTGGTGATGCAGGAGGAGGCGTGAGAGCAGCGGTACGTGTGGGGTGTGAAACAGGCTGAACAGGCGGGATCTCTGGACCAACGGCAATGATAGCCGGATCATCAAGTGCTGGAGATCGAGAGGGGACTCGAGCGGGCACATCAGCTTGACAAGAAATGGTCGCTGGCGGAGAGGTCTCCCCCATCTGCCGATGATCCTCACAGGAAGGGACATGAGCCGCAGAGAGGACTGTGATCGAAGTCAGATCACGGTAGGTGAGTGACTCAAAAAACAGCGCGTCACGGGACTCAATGACACGACGGTGAGTGGGGTCCCAAAAGCGCCAGGCCTTCGACCGCGGGGAGATGCCGATGAAGGCACACAAGCAACCCCGAGGGGAGACCTTGGACCCCTGCTGGTCCTCGGTGTACCACACGGAAGCCAGGGAACCCCAGACGCGTGCGAGACGAAGATCAGCACGGTGGCCAAACCAGAGCTCGTACGGTGTAACATGATCCGGAAGCGGACCATGCGGGAGGCGGTTCCAGACCCAAGTCATGTAGGCAAAGCCCTCGAAAGCGAAGGACTCCGGGAGACCGCACTCAGACCGCATGGCGCGGACCGCATCCTCCA
>SZWC01003427.1:8266-62416 GCA_023375785.1 Penium margaritaceum
TCACCCCCCCCCACCCCCCCCTCCCTCGTGGCATTTGTTTTCTGCCTCAACTTCTCTCTAGGTCTCTCTCCAGCCATGTTTTTCCTTGTCCATGATCCATGCTTGTACATACACACTTCCATGAGTGCTACACAATTGAACCGATGAACCAACCTGTGCACAAATATTTCTTCAACCTCTTGGCTGCCTGAGGAATGCACACTATTGCGGGGTGTCCGGGGTGACGCTTTTCCTAACCCTGGCCCTTGCTACAAGTGAAGCATCCGGAAAGGCACTACAATGCCATGAGTGTCATGGGGACCATCAAAGTGGGGAAACTATGTCAAAATTTTCTGTGATTTTTCCGCACTTTTTGACTACAAGGGGTACTTCGTAACCCAACAATCCACACTACTTTCTTCACACGTGAGTACCGTGTATACGCAGTAACTTTGTTACTATGTAACCCGTTGTAAACTTTGTTTACAACATTGCATACTTGTTTTTTTTTTTTTATCCCGTGGTCGTAACCGATGGGAGCGGGAGGGTCTCCAAGACACCAAAGCAAGCCCGGGGATTGAACCCGGCCCCCCAAACAACTTACAGCTTATATAATCCCGGGTGTTTCCACCAGCGGTGGAATTTCTGTGTGATTCTGATTATCAGATGTTCTCTTCCCTCTTGTGCGCTGCACATGAAGGGAGCATGTGTTACTTCGGTGAAGAATTGTTGGTGGGTCTTCTTTCTCTTCCTTCCGGGAGGGAGTTGTGCAATTCTTAGCGATGCGTGTGTGAGGTGTTCTTGGAGGACGTGGGGTATAGTCGCTAGGATAGTCGGGGTGGGGCTACGTGTTGGTTGGGCCCATCTTTCTTGCCATAGACGGTGGAATATAGTGGCTCGTGTGATTTCCCAGAGTGTGCGCTCGTTGCTAGGACTAGTGGGTCCAAGGAGAATGTTTGGTAAAGTGGGTNACCCAGGAGAGAGGGAGGTGTTGTCGGACTTCCTCGAGCACTCTTGTTTGGCTCAGGGTGGGTTCTTTTCCGAGCGTCTGGGAGAGAAGTGCAGGGTTGAAGAGGTGTCTCACCTGTATTTCCGAGGTGAGGAGGAAACGTTCACGGGGGGTTACGCCAAAGGGTTGGGAGTTTGGTTGGAGGATGTGTCTATTATAGGCTATGTATTCTAAGGAGATGTCTTGCCAAGTGAGATTTTGGGGGAGGATTGTGGGATTGGTGTCTAAGAAGCAGGAGAGGTATTGTCTCCATCGTGCACTTAGCTGGAGGTTGCGGATATTGAGTATTTGTGGGTGAGAGAGGAAAAAATGTCCTTTTTTTGGGAGGCGTTGGGTGTCTAAAACTGTTTGTTTCCATTTGTCTCGTGGCGGCTTCAGGTACTCGAATATCCATTTTGCGCTTTGCGCTTGGATGAGGTGCGAGGGCCATTTGACCGCTAGTCCTTGTTCCTTGCGTGGACAGATGATGGTTTTGTGAGTGTAGAGATGGACAAATCTTTGGGGGTCTGCAGGGGCTTTGTGGGAGGACAGGAATTGTGTGAGGGCATTGTTTAGAGAGTTGAGGTGATCTTGCGCGGGGGGTAAGGTGGAGGAGTAGTACAAGAACTTTGGATTGAGGTAGGAGTTTATTGCGACCACTTTTGTTCGGAGTGGGCTCCGGAGATTGTTCCAGAGGGGAATGGCTGCTTTGATCTTACTCACGATGGGATCCCAAGTTGTCCCAGTCGTTGGTGTGGAATGGAAATGTATGCCTAGGATGCGGACTGGACCATGCGTGACTGGGAAGGGTGGTCGAGTTGGGATGTGGGTGTGCTGGCCAATGGGAGGATGACTGTTTTGGTGGGACTTACTTTGAGGCCCGTGTGGTTAGCGATTGTTCTGAACAGCTGCCGGGTGCGATTGAGTCGCAATCGCGTGTTGCGCATGCAGTAGTGCCAGGAAACGGGGGAGTGACCATATATCTACAGACTTATCCAACCGGTTAAAATGCCGATTACCCCCTGTTTTGTCACCCTTGACCCTCATATACCCCTCTGTCGGAACAATAACCCCTATCCGCACGTCCCGGTACTGAACATAGTCCTGTCGTTTGCATTGTCAAACCCGAACGTATGCTCTGCACATATAACGGTTTCGACCGCATTCGACTTCCTCCTCCCTCGCGTAATAATGAGTACATTGAGCAAACCCACTTGCGACATGACCCATGTTCGACTTTCCCGTCCTCTGCCAGCGTTGCAGCGCTAGGCTGGTCGTCCAAAACCGGTGCACTCTCCTTGGGGAATAGCTACATTTCTCCCCCCCCCCGCCTCCCATGGATCACGGAATTGCGGTGGCCGAGTGGGCAAAGATAAAGCGCGCATGGGAAATCATCAACCCAAAAAAAAACCCACCGACCCATACACCATGTGTTGGCAGTTGGGCATGCGGGCACCCCATGCTCGCCCGTTATACTGTCCACCCAATTGGGCGCCATGGATCTCGGTGTGGCCAATTCCATGTTCGCGGTTGTGACAATGGTCATCGTATGGCTATGGCCTAGGTGTTGAACATAACTATTTGTGGGGCATTTTGGGCTCAAGTATTTTCACGTGAAATGAACAATGTACCACCCTCATTGTGATTATTAGTCCACAGTAAAGCAACTGAATGTCCACTTGTTTAGGGTGTATGTGGACAAAGTAATGACCAATGTAGCAGCCCGAATAGGATACTTACAAGGCAAAACCGCCTTTTACTTCACTTTTTACGACAGTAGTGTTGGTTACATAAGACACACAGTGAACAGGTTTACATAAGCAAAAGCATACCTTCACACATAGTGAACAGTCCTCCCTAGTGAACATTGTTGTCTGTGACATGTTTAGCTGACCACAAACTTGTGAATGCATGTAGAAGTCATCTTTGGGGGTTGGCTATGGGTGGTTCTGGAGGCTATAACAGATAACCCCGTAACTGTTTGATGAAGTGGAAAGGGAAAGTTATTTGTCATATATGTTAAAACTATGTCTACTATTCTTGTGGTACACAATCTTGGGGTTTAGGGTGAACACATGGAACTGACAATAGGGGGGTACCATGTTCTTGTTAAACATTAGTTACTAGAATGAACCTTTCTGTGGCAGTAGTTGTTAAACATCATGGCAAGTCACAGGACATAAATTGCAAAGGGAAACAGGCTTGGGAAAACTCCAATATGCAAACATGAATGACTAAACACTACACATAGTGAAGGTGGGATACGCGATCTCGAATAGTTCACGACTCAACCCTCGGAGAAAGTGAACAATGTCACACACAGGATACAGCTGCTCCCATGGCTAACAGTGTTTAGCGTCGTAGAATAGCTCTGACTCGTTGTCTGAATGTTGGCCGCCATGTCTACTTCTTGAAACATGCACACCGCCGCCCCCCCTCCCCACTTGCAATGAAGTCTAACCCTAACCTTCTGCCTATCCCGAAACCCTCCCTTCCTCCTAAAGTGTAAGCCGCCTGTCTGAATGGTCTGTTCAAACTCCAGTGTCCAGCATAGATCATCGTGTACACGAAAAAAAACAACGGTTAGTGATGTAAACCACAGGAGTTATGATGCATGAATGTTCTCGAACGGAATGCATGAACACATACCAAACACAAACTCATCTCACTTTGCCTCCTCTGGCTCTTTCTCGTGCGTCTCCTGCAACTCCCTCTCCTCCTCATCCAACTGAGGGGTGTGCTCATCCCGAGTCACCGTCTCACCATCATCACCAACAGGAGGGGCGTATGCACCCGAGTCATCACTTTCAACACCATCATCCTCATCATCTGGGTCATCTCGAGGCGGAGCCTCGGGGTCGTACTCCACGTCACCACTGGCATACTCTGCAAGTGGAGCATCCACAATTAAGGAGGCATTTGCACGTGCCTCCAAGGCGGCTGCAGCCCTCGCTACAGCCGCCTCTAGACCTCCATCATACCCCCTTGCTGCAGTCTGTGCAGAACTTGGAGCAGGCAAGTTTTTGCACCGTGTCTTGGTATGCCTCTTTTACCCACACCGTGGACAAATGAAGTTCTTCTTGCGCAAGGTCTCATAGTCTTTCCGTGAGCTGCGTGGGCGGTCCTTCCCACGTCTAGGTCTCGGTTGTAGCCACTGGGGTTCGACTGATGTTCTTCACCACTGGTGAGGGGATGGGGTTGTTGTATGCCCGACGGAACGCCATACGGGTGAGTCGAGGGTCAGCTAGCTTCTATGCGTTGATGCGCTTGGTGAGCAAAAATGCGCATGCATGCTGACAAGGCAGTCCAAACTCCTTCCACCTGCCGCAGCTACAAGACTTCTCGAGCAAATCGACCTGCCGCGGATTGTTTGTTGGGCCCTCCACCGTTGCTGTGTTGGGGCCCTCCTCTATCACGGTGTACTCACGTGCCACTACGAGGTAGTGGAGGAGTCGGTCGGCCTGGGCAGGGGCCAACACGGTCTTCAAACCTTCTGCCTGGACACACTGAGCACAAAACAAGTACTGCACAAAGGGGTAGTTGCTGACAAAATAGTAGTAAGGATAGATCTTGCGGTGAGCTGCGGTGCGCGCGTTCCAGCTATCCACTGCATTTGAAGTGGTGTGGCCTCCTCTGTCCAAAGGGCAATGGAGGCGTGTCCACTTCTTCAGAGGCACCTCCCACCACACTCTCATCCTCCCCTTGCCTTCCAAAGAGGTATGCATACGCAGAGGCAATCACTTGACGCATGTGGGCGGTTGCCTTATCCCATTGCTTGACATTGAGCGCATGCGCACACTTCCATGCCCAATGTACGGTCTTTTTCCCGTAGGACGTGCGCACGTTCTCGCATAAGTGCCAAGCGCAATAGATGTGTGTAACACCAGTAAGGTACTTCTGTAGCGCTTTCTCCAACCCCTTCTCTCTGTCTGTGATGATACAAGTGCCGGACTGTGCAGCAGCGGGATATGCGAGTGCTAGCTGAGCGCAAAAAAACTTCCACACCTTCTCATCTTCTATCGACGCCAGTGCCCACGCCATGGGCACTGTATGGTCGTTGGCATAAAAAAGTTGGGCAAGCAAGAGAACCTGCTTGTGCCCGTATTTGAGAAATGTTGCATCCATGGTCGGTGAATGTGCTGAAAGCCGATCCTGGCGGCACTTGGAGCGACGAAAGCCCACAAGAAGGAATCGTTCTTGTCTGTGTGCGCCACAGCGTGTATACCTGGGTCCACGCGTTTGAGCTGCACGCAGCACGTGGATATGCACATGTGAATAGACATAAAGCAAAACTTCAGAACCAAACTGAAACGGTTTGAAACCAAACGTGGCTACACACCTCATCGATGTAGGACGGAAAGAGACTCCACGTGTCGGTTCTCTTGCCCGTCAAGTTTTCTTGGGTGGTTATCTTGGCGCGGCAGAGCGTGTTCGACACGTCCACGCCCGTCCGTTCATGGAGAACCTTCCGCAGGGTGGCACTTGATGCTGTCGGGTCACGCTGCAAGGCCTCCGAGATTTTGCGGGCCATCCACCCCTTCTACCTCGCCAGATTACCGCTGCCAATGCTAGGGACACACTTGTGTCCCTCGGCATAGTGGGACACGGTCATGTGTCCAAACTTGCTCGTAATACGGGCTCGAAGGAGCCAGGTACACCCCTTGTTTTTTGCCTCAACGCACATAACATGGAATCTTGCAGGTTTACTGTGCACCCACCTGAGACCGAAGCGGTTGTCAACCGTATAATCCTCCACAAACACCCGAATGGCGTCCATGTTGACGAAAACATGCCCTCCTTTGGCTCCTTCGGTATCTGCTTCAGCTTCTGCGGGTTGTGACATGGTTCGTCGTCAGAGTCTCCTATCCATGAAAGAATGGCATAACATGACAGAGAAAACCTTTCACAACAGCGGGTTTACAAAAATGTTGTTACAACCACACGATTGTCTTGTTTGTAAGCAAAGTGGACGTAGGGAACATCATGGACACAAAGTGAGAATTACCAAGCTGGCCATGTGGGGCAGACAGGACGCGATGGCGCCCCATGCTAAAGCTAACCTGTCTGGCTTCCCGGACATCGGGGGACTTGGGAGCACGGGGTGGTTCATCATGGAGTTGGTTATGTGGGTGAGCTTCAGCCTCATCCAACTGCTGGGCCCACCAGTCATCTGCCCAATCCCGAGTCAACCAAAACATGACATCGTCAAACGCGCCTGATGGGTCGTCCGGAGGAGGGTTTTCGGGGTACCACTGCGGTGAGGTATGGTTAATCAGGGTCAATTTGTACACCATACTATGTGTGTATAGTTCAATATGATGATGTATGAAGGTTACGTGCAGTTTCTGACATGGAGTGTTTGTATGCGGTGAGTGTGTGGGGGGAGTGTATGTGGGGATGGGTGCTACATGTACACTGGTATATAATGTTTTTCTTCAAATGTGCAAGTTCATGTTGGAAGGAGGGGGTTCTATTTGGTAAGTGTATGGGGGGAGTGTATGGGGAGATGGGTGATAAATTTGCATTAGTGCATAATGTTGTGATTCAGATGTGTAATTAATAGGGGGGAGGGGGTTTATGTGGTGAGTGTATGGGGGGAGTGTATGTGGAGAAAGGTTCTAAGTGTACACTAGTGTACAATACTATGATTCATATGTGCAAGTGAGTGTGGGGAGGGGTGGAGGGGGTTCTATATGGTGAGTGTATGGGGGAGTGTATGTGGTGATGGGTGCTAAATGTACACTAGTGTATAATGGTGTGATTCAGATGTGCAAGTAAATGTGGTGGGAGAGAGGGGTTGTACGTTGTGAGTGTACGGAGGGAGTTCATGTGGAGATGAATACTAAATGTGCACTGGTGTATGGTGTGATTCAGATGTGCAAGTGAATGTGGGAGGGGGGAGGGGAATGAAAGGGGGGGAGGGGGTGTTGTATGTGGTGAGTGTATGGGAGGAGTGTACGGGTAGATGGGTGCTAAATGTACGCTAGTATATAATGCTATGATTCAAATGGTCAAGTGAATGTGGAGGAAGGGTGGGGGAGGGGACGGGGAGGGGAGGTGTATATGGTGAGTGTATGAGGACAGTGTATGGAGAGATGGGTGCTAAATATACACTAGTGTATAATGCTGTGATTCAGATGTGTAAGTGAATGTAGGGGGGGAAGTGGGGTTGTATGTGGTGAGTGTATGGGAGGAGTGTATGTGGAGATGGGTACTAAGTGTACAGTAGTGTATAATGCTATGATTCACATGTGTACGTGAATGGGGGGAAGGGGGGTTTGGGAGGGGGGTTATACATGGTGAGTGTATGAGGGGACTATATGGGGTGATAGGAGCTAAATGTACACTAGTGTATAATTCCGTGATTTAGACATGCAAGTGAATGTGGGAGGAGGGGGAGTTGTATTTATGTGAGTGTATGGGAGGAGTGTATGTGGAGATGGGTGCTAAATGTACACTAGTCTATAATGTTGTGATTCATACATGCAAGTGACTTTGGGAGGGAGGATTGTATGTGGTGAGTGTATGGAGGGTGGTGGTGAAGTAATGTGATTTCTTGGAAGGTACAATTGAAGGTACGTGGAGTATGTGCATTTCTTGGAAGCTCTTATACCCTCACCACATACACCCCCTCCCTTTCCTTTCCTCCCCCCTTCCACATTCACTTGCATATCTGAGTCATAGCATTATACACTAGTATACATTTACCACCCATCTCCACATACACTCCCCTCATACACTCACCACATACAACCCCCACTCCCTCCACATTCACTTACACATCTGAATCACAATATTAAACACTAGTGTACATTTAGTACCCATCACCCCATACACTCCCCTCATACACTCACCATATAGACCCCCTTCCCCCGCTCCCCTCATTCACTTACACATGTGAATCACAACATTATACACTAGTGTATATAGGGAGTGTATGGGGAGAGATGTGCAAAATGTAAACTAGTGTATAATGCTGTGATTCACATGTGCAAGTGAATGTGGGGAGCGGGAGGGGGGGTTCTATGTGGTGAGTGTACAAGGGGAGTGTATGGGATGATGGGTGCTAAATGTACACTAGTGTATAATGATGTGATTCATATGTGAAGGTGAATGTGGGGGGAGGGGGGGTTGTATGTGGTGAGTGTATGGGGAGAGTATATGTGGAGATAGGTGCTAAATGTACACTAGTGTATAATGTTGTGATTCACATGTGCAAGTGAATGTGGGGGGCCTGGGGGGGGGGGGTCTATATGGTGAGTGTATAGGGGGAGTGTATAGGGTGATGGGTGCTAAATGTACACTAGTGTATAATGCTGTGATTCAGATGTGCAAGTGAATGTGGGGAGAGGGGGGGTGTATGTGGTGAGTGTATGGGGAGAGTGTATGTGGAGATGGATGTTACATGTACAGTAGTGTATAATGCCTTGATTTAGATAGAAAAGTGATTGTGGGAGGGGAGGAAGGGAAGTGAAGGGGAGGGGGGGGTTCTATGTAGTGAGTGCATGGGAGGAGTGTACGAGGAGATGGGTGCTAAATGTGCACTAGTGTAATATGCTGTGATTCAGATATGCAAGTGCATTGGAGGGGATTAGGGGGGAGGGAGGGGGAAGTTGTATGTGGTGAGTATATGGGGGTACTGGTCAAGTAATGTGGTTTCTTGGAAACTGCCTTTCTGTGTACGTGGGATATGCGTATGTCCTGGAAGTTGCCATCTGATGTACGTAGGATATGTGTATTCCAAGAAGTTACATTTATGTACGGAATACGATGTACACTGGAAAATGAGTGTATAGTTGGAGGATGATTGGTCATAATTGACCGCGGTGCAGGACCCTGAGCAGGGCGAGGATCGTTCTCGTTGGGACTTGGTTGCGTGGCAATGTGCCACGTGTGGTCTTGGGAATCCATCCGAAATAGAGGGTATTTAGACCACAAAATACCTAGCTATTTATCCCATCTACCCTCCTCATCAGGCTTACCGGTGTGCTCAACGACTTGGTCGTCCACCATCCCGAAGTCACGAGGGGGCCAGCTACAGAAGCAACATGGTTGGGGGGAGCGGTGACGGCGTCAACGAAAACCGTACGAGACTGGATGAGACTGGATCAAACTCAGAGGCACCCTGCCGGAACATTGCGTCCTCCAGCCGGACCATCCAAAGATAGGTTGACACGTAGGATGAGGGCATTGTCCGCCGATGCGTTCCTTCAAGCATATAGTCCGCTAGTTTAGTACATGTCTGTGTCTTCCGACGGCAACAAATATTACACCATGCTTTCTTGAACCCTCCAGCATGCCCATGGCGACTGGAAGTTACAAGGATGTGACAGCGACATGTCAACATCATCTCTTCATGGGGTGCCGCGGAAGTTGCACTACGGAAAACTATCGTCACGTTCATCAGCGCACACTAATTGGCCCGCTGACCACTTGCTGAGCTGGTCAGGGAGCTCTTCGGCTCGGCAACGCATATGGATGCCAGTGCATGAACCCTGCCAGCTCATGGCCGAGGTTCGCGCAAGGGGTGTTTCGGTGTGACGAAGATAATGCAGACGCTGTTTAGACGGCCATGCAAACATTCGGTCTGTGGAGAGAAGGAAACCTGATGTACATGAAATATGTTTGGAATTAAAACATACCCCCAGTTAAACAGCACAACAAATACGCTGAAACAAACATTATTAAGGACCGAAGTATTGTAATCCGCGCCGTCAAATGGAAATGTGAGACTCGTGTACATGCATGATGCGTGCTTATACGAAATCGAGTGCAAAAATTCTGAAAAGTGAATTAATAATGGGTGAAATAGCTCAGATACCCATGAAACGCAAAGTGTGACTCTCAACCACCCGTAGTTCAGAAGAAAAGTAACGATCTGCCCGTGGTTCGGAAGAAAAGCAACCATCCGCCCACCTTGCGTTAAAAAAGCAACCATCCGCCCAGCCTCCGCAACAAAATGAACGAGCCGCCCACCCCTTTTTTCATGCTGGATCACAGCATGTGTTCTGGACCTGACATGGATAAAAGTGCAATGGTGCATTCGTCTGAGACATAGTGAATGACAAAATTCATGTCATGCATCAATGCTACATGGTATGTGGCGGGAACATGACATTGTTTTTAGCGTTTCAAGGTTCCTCATGTATTTTCTGTGTAACGTTGGCATAAGCGTTATTTTATGTACGCCATTTTCATATTCGTTATTTTCTGTGAGACACTGTCATATGCGTTATTTTTTGTGCGGTGTTTTCATATGCGTTAATTTTTTTTGCGACATTGGTATATCAGCTATATAGTTCCAAAAACTGGGTATATCGTGACCGAACCCATTAATACCCTACTGATTATTAAATTCGATATTAACTATTTTTGGAGTCATCGATTTTGAACGAAATTGTTTTTTCGACGAATTTATTCGAATCACCAAAATAATTTTAACATTCTTTGTAGAATTTCAAAAAACACTGACTCGTGAGAGAACATTTTTCAAACCGGGATCGAGACCGAGTCTTTCATCATCTTGTATATTGTTTTGTCCTTTTTTCCCCAGGAGGTACGCGTACATGTCGCGGCACACCTGACAGGTACGCTTCACACAAAAAAAAACATTCCGCATGCCGAAGCTATTGGAAATGAGCTTCGGCACGCGCAAAGCCTTCTTTCAACATGACTGACACGGATGATCCGGACCGTCCGATCATCAATTTCAGTCAGGCTCGGCCCAAACCAGGGCAAAGGGCTGACATTTCAGTCGGACGCGGACGACTTGACCGCACCGAAAGGGCGCGCATCACTTTCGAAGTTCGAAGTGTAGAAGTGAAGTGCGGTATGCGGAGGTGAGCACAGTCAATCGTCGAATTTAAGGATCGGCATTTCAGTTTCGACGAATTTCAAAGAATCACTAAAATAATTGTGCCCGAAAATTTTCTGAACGAATTTAACAATCACTAAATTACTAAAATCTCAAAAATCGAATTTAATAATCAGTAGGGTAATACCAGGTCACCCTTATTGTAACACGGCGACCTAGTTGTGGTACAAAATAGGTATCTACCCCTTGGATAGAACCGACCAGGAAATACCAACCGGGTAATTTACACACGCGTAATTTGGGTAAGTCGGGTATTATCCCAAATATGAATATTTGCCAGGTCAGGATTTCCCCTTTTGCTGATTGGTTGGTAGCTAGCTGTAGTGAAAGAGGATGGACCGTCCAGGTCCATCCGATGACATCAGCAAAGCAGTAAATATCCTACAAAATCCTGCCCTATGACGATACGTTGGTCGGTGGGTCGCGCTCCGGCGCCCACCCCGTGGGATTTTACCCGCTGGTTGAGCCGCCGAGGCCAACCATTCCGTTCCGAGGGCTTCCAGTTTACTCGCCTACCCCTTTACTTTCCCAGTTTGTTACATTGGCATCAGAGCCGTGCGACGACCCTACTCTGGCCAAACCTACTTCCGCTGTCTCATCTACTGATCCACGGTCAACCAACGGGCGGACAGCGTCCAGCCTCGACCCACGTTACCGGACACGACGGTTCGCTTCCCGCTGTGCAAGCCGAGTCGAGCAGCCCGGTCGAACCAGCCCTGCTGGATCGACCGACAGAGCGAGCTGTTCCGTGACTCTGCGACCGCGCATCCAAGCGAGGGATTCCGCCATGGCGTGAAATCGCCATGGCGCGCCTCGCTAGCACTCCAACGCGGCGAACTGGGTGTGGGCAGCGGCAAAGCTGCCAAAGGTAATCCGCGACGGCGCTCCCAGCCGGTCCAAACACGGGAGCGAGGGAGTGCAAAATGAGCTTTCTCGTTTTCACACTTCCAAGCCGCGCCATGGCGCCACCCGCGCGCTTCGAGCGCGGATGGCGGCGCCGCCCTCCCGTGACGCCGCTTCCACCAGCAGGCTTTCAAAGCAGAAAGCCTTTCCATCGCTACATTCGCGCCGTCCTGAGGGGCTCAAACGAAAATTTCCGTTTTCAACCGCCCCGACGCGTGCATAGTGGCAGGAGCCGCGCTGGCACCGCCAGTAGCGGCAGACGCCCTGCTCGCGTTGCCAGCAGTGGAAGGAGCCGCGCTGGCACCGCCAGCAGCGGCAGACGCCCTGCTGGCATTGCCAGTAGCGGCAGGAGCCGCGCTGGCACCGCCAGCAGCAGCCGACGCCCTGCTGGCGTTACCAGCAGCGGCAGGAGCCGCGCTGGCACCGCCAGCAGTGGCAGACGCCCTGCTGGCGTTGCCAGCAGCGGCAGGAGCCGCGCTGGCACCGCCAGCAGCGGCAGACGCCCTGCTGGCGTTGCCAGCAGCGGCAGGAGCCGCGCTGGCACCGCCAGCAGCGGCAGACGCTCTGCTGGCGTTGCCAGCAGCGGTAGGAGCCGCGCTGGCACTGCCAGCAGCGGCAGACGCTCTGCTGGCGTTGCCAGCAGCGGCAGACGCCCTGCTGGCGTTGCCAGAAGTGGTAGGAGCCGCGTTGGCATCCCCAATAGCGGCAGAGACCCTACTCGCTTTGCCAGCAGCGACAGGAGCCGCGCTGGCTATGCCATTAATAGCGACTCTGCTGGCAAGGCCAGCAATGGTGAGTGCTCTGTTGGCGCTGCCAGCAGCGGCAGAACCCGCGCTAGAGCTGCCAGCAATGGCAAGTGCCTTGCTGGCACTACTAGCAGCAACAGGACCTGCGATGGCGCTATCAGCAGCTACAGGTGCCTTGCTGGCGCTGCCAGTAAAAAGAGCACTTGCAGTGGCGCTGCGAGCGGCGAAGGCGCTCACCAGCAGTGGCAAGCACCCAACTGGCACTGCAAGAAGTGAGAGGCGCCTACTGGCGCTGCCAACAGTGACAGGTACTCTACTGGCGCTACCAGCAGCGGCGGAAGGTGCTGCAGACTTGTCAGCAATGGCACACGCCCTGTTGATGTTGCCACCAGTGGCAAAGTCCCTGTTGCCCTTGCTGGCAACGGCACAAATGCTACTAGCTTTGCTATCAGCAGCGTACGCCCTACTGATGTCGCCAGCAGCGGTAGAAACAAAGCCGCTATGGCAGACGGCCTTATGACACGGCCAGCAACAAAAGCTATGGCAGACTAACCTAGCATGTGGAAAACCAAAAGCTCGAGGGTGTCTCCCCCCCCACCTCCCTGGCCCTAGCCACCGGCTAGCAGAGGCCTTCAAGGTTGAGGGATGTCAAAGGATGCCTGGCTAGTATAAGCCAACAGGCACTACTAACAGCACGACAAAAGGAAATCCTTGTTGGCATTGGCCGACAGCGTGCAAGGGTGAGCTAAGCCCCTCCATTGCACTACCTCGGGCTGGGATTGTCCAACATACACATGGTGTATGTGGGCTGGCACAACACCAACCTAACCTCTCTTGGCTTGCCCAACTACAGTCTTGACTGTGTTGGCCTGTCCAACATTAATGTGAGCCTTGGTAGTTTACCGAGCAACGGCATAAGCTAGGTCACATTGCCTAGTTGTGACATGCACATGCTAGCTTGTCTATCAACGGTCCGAGCCTTGCTCGCGTGCCTATCGGCGGCATGATTCGTGTCAGCTTGCTCGACTATGACTTGACCCGTAGTAACATGAGCTTTTTCCACCAACTTATCATGGCCCAGTCAGGCATGCTTTGCAATGGAAGTAAGCAGTGCTGACTCATCCAGCATTGTGTTACTTTACCTATCATTGCCGTTACCCGCACTGTTTTGTACAACAGTAGCGTGTTTTCGGACAAGTATGACTAACATTCATCAAATTGCTCAACAGAACAGTAAGTTCTTCTGGCTCTTTGATCAGTGTCAACAGCCATGATGGCTTGTTCACTCTGCTACTTTGAAAAGCAGTTGTGTGAACTTGATGAGCTTGTCTAGCATGCCTAGCGTGCAGCATGGGCCTTGCCGACAGTGTGAACGTCTATGTTACTGACAACTACCAAAGTTTGGCAGTTGGCCTATTGATGTCCATCAGCAGATGAGACCTAACGCTCCACATAATCGGCTGGACAAAAATTGTCCTACGGATGTGTTCACCATCAAATGGTAGATTGCGGCACATATCAGCCGAGCTACTATTGGATTGTAACCCAATAGACCGGGGTTCTCTCTTGAAAGAGACACCAGAGTCCAAAAAGAGACAAATCCAACTCCCGTCCTCCCAAGTCCCAAAACACCTTGTGTGGCCACGGGCCTACAAGGGATTGTCTCACTGAGGACTTAGTGGATACTAACGGGCAGTACTGGCTCCGCGACAACCATTGCTACAGAATAACCCTATTGACCAAACGGCAGTGTAAGGTCTATTTTGCAGGCACCTTTGATCCCACCCTTTTTCTCTTGATACTTTTGGTCAATGACCATGAGTCGGGAACGAAACAAGAAGAGCAGTTTTGAGAGAAACCTATGGTGCCTCAACGTTGACTTGAATTGCTCGGGCCAGAGGCTACATGAGCAAAGCGGGAAAAGGGGGGAACATCATGAGGTGGACAACAGCCTAGCTGTTGCAGAAGCCACGGGTTATGGTGGCATGGCCAGCTGAGTCAGCCAGACAATCCAATGGACCAACAACCTGCCAATGAACAGGTAATGGCCATTGGATCACGATCACTCTAGATCGTAAACCTGGCACAGCTTGCCTCATAAATTGTAAGCACACCACGGCATCCCGATGGTTAACCCTCTGGACAACGAGGGTGACGTCATTGGGTACAATGTCAGGGGCAACACTTGCACCCTAGACACGTCTCGAACATGACGATTTTGAATTGTACTCATGAAGGTGGTGATTCCTAGCAATCCCACCCACCCAACCGTAGTGTCTTGTGGATAAACCCTAGAGGATTGACTCATGCACCGAGCATCCTTGATGCGCATGCTCTGATTACGTGAACCATATGTGCTGAGGCACAGGCTCACGACGCATGAAGTACAACATCAAAGTGACCTCAGATGAGTCGCTATTGGAATAGACAGAGCTCCTTGTGAAAAACCATGTGCTGCTACATGATGAATGACAATGCTCAAATGCATGTCAATAATGGCAAGGCAATGGGCCGGAATGCATGTCGTCCATGACAGCAGATTCGGTCGTACACGACAAAGGCCATGAGGCTCTAAGCTCGTGATACGTGATACATGCAATTGGTAACCTTCATGCTTGAAGGAATACCATGAATTAACACGGTTCAGGTCATGAACATTGTCAATCTCTCTGTCTATTGGACTACAGATTACATTATGTACCTGGGACATGTTACAGGTCAGTCATACCAGTACCGATACATCTCACCATACGGCTTACTTGACGATGCGTCAACTCACTTGTCTGTGGCATCAAATACCCGGCATGTGCCTTGGCTGATTGTCAATCCTGTGTTAATGGTGGATGCGCACTTCTATTCAAGAAGGCATCATCCTCTAACACCGAAGAGGCTCAGGTTGAGCATGGTGTTACATAGCACAAGAGGACATGGTTGTACCGTCATGTTCGCTCTGTTCGACCCATGTCACAACACATGGATGAGGGACATTGTTGAATGTGTCATAGAATTTTTCTATGGCCATATACACAATGACTTACGATACAAGGGGGACAGCTTCCACCTTGTCTCCACTATGAGGGTTCTCTTACCATGATGTAGTCCACAATGGACTATGATGGCCAACATGGTCAAATCTCAACCATGTTTGCAAGCATGGAGATATCATGGTTGTGGAGCGGCAAGGGGGTTTGTACTCACACTGTGCCACATGCCTCCCTGCCATAAAGATCGATGTTGGATGAATCATGAAGAGCAATACTCCGCGTGTTACGTACTTCGTGATCCTCGATCTCCTATGCTACAGCTAGGGCTCGAGAAGACAATGTGCAAGTGTGCTACTATCGAGGACACTCACCATCATGGTTGTGTGTCAGTACTCGAAATGCACTAAGGATGTTCATGCCCGTCATACACATGGCAACGTCAAAACCTAGAATGACCCAACCAACTGCACAATATTTTGGATGACACCTCTACCAACGGTGCCATCTTCCCAGCATCTAAGTCATTACAGCTGGCTTTTGAGCTAGAATAGCTGTAAAATTGAAACCACTCATAGCCCCTCATTCTGTCATGCACAGTACGGGCACTTGAGTCATTATCCTGATGACATCTACTTCACCCGAATGTGCACTACTGGATTCCTTGCCGATCCAGTCCAGCAATGGGTGTAGTGCCTACTTTACGCACTAGAACCAGGTCGTAATCTGGTAACATAAGCATGGTTATGTGGTTACATAACAACCCAATGAAATTCCTATTCAATGACGATATTTCGTCAAAACTCATGGTGATATAGTCTACCCATGAGCACACTCTGGTGTTCACCATTGGTTGCAGACAACCTAGAGTGACTAAAAACACCAGATGTATCCATCTATGGCAATGAGCAATGATCAATGGTCCACACACTGGAAAAGTGTACTTATGTACCACAGCTCTCCAATGCTGCTCTTTGGACATCTTCCAGCTGTTTTGGGTAGCACAAGGCACCCCTGGATGTTTATGTGCTCCTTTAATGACCAACACGTACTATGGACATGCCTTAGTATTGTGCACGCAAGACACAAACCATACTAAGGTATACACCAATCCAACTTCTTTTCACCCTAGCAAGTATGGGTACAAGAAAAGTTGAAGTTGGATGACATTGCTCGAGTAATCCGAGTTTGATCACCCTCCTTGAGTGATCACTCTCGAAGCTCCCAACGTCCACGAGAATGACCCATTTCATACCTTCAGTCATGTTACTGATGTGTTTGGGTAATTCTAAAGTACTTGTGCAAAGCACAACTACACAAAATACATGTGGCATTCTGTTATCCATCTCTTCCAACAGTCATAATGTCGGATTTTTGGGTCTCACCCACCGCGTTACTCAAGACTGTACACTTGGCACCTTCGCAATGTGCGATGAACACTCTTCTGGTCTAAGAAGATGGGTTGTGTATCCAAGCATATCACACTACCCGAGATTATCTTCACACGGTGGAAAGTCTTAGACCACACGGCATCCGATGGTACCCACTCATCCGTCGAGTGCGGGGACGGCAGGCTTCAGGTGCCTTCCGTCTAGGTCTCCGTGCTACCAAATGACAGTCTCATCCGTCATCACACTATGGTAGACACGTGTGCTGGGAGACCTATGGTGTGACAACGTCATGTACCGGACACGCTTGGCAATGTCCCATACAATGCAAGACCATGTGGTCTGCAATGTGTAGTTGGTCCGTAAGCATCGTCACATGACATGTTTACACTTGTTACATGGCGCCGACACCGGCCACCATGACAGTTTCGAGCCAAAGGCTCAATCGGGAATGGTTGTTCAGCCAACCCAACTGAACCGGCTATGGTAGCCACATGTGGACCTGACCACATGCAAAACTTCCCTGGGGACTTTTAGTTGAAACCCTAGTGGAGGATGAGATTGAGTTTGACTGACCACGCCCCCGGGGGTACCACCCTGGCGTATGCCCCATGAAGAGAATCTTCCTTCGGGAATGGTGGCACATTGTTGCGGCCCGACAAGTATTTTCCCGGGCACTTGTCGCGAGGACGCTCCTCAGCAAAAGGGGGAGGACGCGTCGCTGCAAATCCAAGGCTGAACACCTACAAAGCCCACCAGGAAATTCATTTTCCATCTCACAGCTTTCTCTTCGATATCCAGCATGAAAATCCCATGCTCAAGCATGGAAGATGTTGTTGCTGTGTCAACACAAGATGAGCGATGTCTCACCAAAATCGATGCACGAAGCTTCGTTGAACCTTCAAGCATCAACGCCACATGTGCATGGACCCTCTTGAGGGTCCTCGTGATGGAATGTCATGCTCCGGTTTGAAGCTGACACATCCTTGTGTCACAAGGAAAGACGAGCATGTAGCATGAATAAATGCACTGGCGAATACCATGTGCTGGCTCAACATGCCTCGTACAACTTCTTGTGGGTACAAGCGTCATGTTGACGTTTTCACTCGCTCTTCGTACTCTCCTTATGTACTTGGTTTGTCGAGTGAACCTCTTTCCTTTGCAAACCGAGGACGGTTTGTAGCTAAAGGGGGAGGAATGTAACACGGCAACCTAGTTGTGGTACAAAATAGGTCTCTACCCCTTGGGTAGAACCGACCAGTAAATACCAACCGGGTAATTTACACACCCAAACAGGTAATTTAGGTAAGTCGGGTATTATCCCAAATATGAATATCTGCCAGGTCAAGATTTCCCCTTTTCCTGATTGGTTGGTAGCTAGCTGTAGTGGAAGAGGATGGACCGTCTAGGTCCATCCGATGACATCAGCAGAGGAGGAAATATCCTACAGAATCCTGCCCTATGACGATACGTTGGTCGGTGGGTCGCGCTCCGGCGCCCACCCCGTGGGATTTTACCCGCTGGTTGAGCCGCCGAGGCCAACCATTCTGTTCCGAGGGCTTCCAGTTTACTCGCCTACCCCTTTACTTTCCCAGTTTGTTACACTTATTCAGCAGAAAATAAACAAGATACTGTCACATTAGGAGTTCAACGTTTTCGACGGGTATATGAGGCTTATTGTTGAGAGGTAGGGGCAAATGAGGCTTATCGTGCTGGCGGAGGGGCGGATTGGGCTTATCATTCCAACAGAGGGGTGGATGGGGCTTATCGTTCTGAAGGAGGGGCGGATGGGGCTTGTCGTTCTGACAGAGGGATGAATGGAGCTTATTGTTCCAATGGAGGGACAGATGGGGCTTACTGTCTGAAACTAGGGGTATATGGTCATTCCGCCCTTCTTCATATCTATGGCCATATCCACGTTTAGCACATTGACACGCCTATCCATTTTTTGAACTTTTAGCTTCGCTATTAACGCTATATCCAGCGAGCGTGCAAAAACGTACTCAATATCCAAATGTACACGCTATGTCGACGCCGCATGCCATCGAGCGACAATATGCTGACGTCGTCAGACATGAGAGAAAAACCACAAACCCCTCTATATAGGGGTTTGTGACTTTTCTCACAAAGGTTTGCGGCAGCTCTGGGTGGGGGGACCAAAACACCCCATGCATTGAAAGGGAACCTGCTGGGCCCCGCTAATACGGGGCCAAGCAGGATCCGGTGCAAAAATAAAACCCTAAAACCCCGAGTGTAATCTGGGGTACGGTTTGAAAGTGGTTTGCATGGATAAAAATGGGGTTGCTTCTCCGGATTTTTGTTTGGAAAAGCCGTTTTCACTCGATCGCGATTCTCGCATGGGGGGGGAGCCAAGCGAGAGGGTGACACATCACCCCCTCACTTCGCTCGATCGGCGACTTCAGTCGCCGATCGGGCATGGTCATGAAAATGGATATGGTACTTTTTGTTTAACTTGTTGGATATGGCGTGGTCAATATTCGGGTTACAGATATCTGAGGCTTATGTTGACGCTTGCGAGAATATATCAACCATATCGTCTGCCAAGAAAACACAATTTTTGCAGGGTTTCCAAAAGGGCACTGAAAAATGTACAATATCTAGAAAGGTATTCCAAAAGAGCAGAATGACCACGTACCTCTCGTTTTGGACAATAAGCCGCATTCCCCCCATGTTCAGGACATTAAGCCTCGTCCGCCCCTATGTCGGAACAATAAGTCTATTCCGCCCCTTCTTTGCTTAAATAAGCCTGATCCGTACCTTCTACACAGACATGAGTTTGTAGGCATAGAGAATCAACGATATACCCTCTCGTTTGTCAAACGATAGCATGTCGACGTCGCATGGATGCGGCATCGACATGCTCATGTCACATTTTTCAACCTAGTCATCACAAACTCCTCGGTAGAAGGGACTGTGATTTTCCGTAAGTGGTTTGCAGGGGGTTTCCATGGGGGGTCCGAGACTCCCCGTGTGTTAAAGGAGAACCTGCTCGCGCAAAAATGAATCCGAAAACTCTAGTGTGATTAGGGGGTGGATTCGTCTATAGTTCTTATATGAAAGAGGGTATAAAGTTGAACAAAAGGTAAAATAAAACAAAAAGGGATTTTTGTCTCCCCATTGATGGAGTGGGAATTCATACAGACTCCCGTCGGACGGAATCCCCTGCGAAGTCCCCCCCTCCAACACCCCACCTCCTCCCGGCAGCCCACCGCCCGCCTGTTTAATCGTGGCCCTCAATCGCGAGGGCCTCGATCGGCGGGCGGGTGGGGGGCAGGTGGGCTGCAAGAGGTGGGGGGAAGGGGGGTGACTAAGTGCCGACCGACGGACGTCGGCCGGCATGCTCCCCCCCCTCACCCCTCGATGCTATCGCGGTCATCTATCGCGACGGCCGTGATGGACGGCCGCATTCTAGCACGGCATGCCAGATTTTTCCATGCTTAAGCAGCAACATGCGTCGCTCTTTGAGCATGATGAAAGCGGCGCGGTGGATTGGACTTGCCGGACAGGGGCAAGTGGGGCTTATTGTTCTGACGGAGGGGTATATGAGGCTTATTGATCCGACAGAGGGATGAATGAGACTTATTTCCAACAGAGGGATATACAAGGGTCACGAGTGACAAAACAAGGGGGGAATCAGCATTTTCACTGATTCCAGAATGTCACCTTTCTAGCCGGGCGTACATAATTGTCCACCTTCTGAAAAAGGCATCCAGATTGTCAACGTCTTGGAGGGTCATGCAAAAATGTCAATTTTTTGGAAGGGGACATAGAAATGTCAAAATGCAATGCTATCACTAATTAGGGGGGCACACAAGAAGGGGCATATTCCCATCCGCCCCCTATCTGGCATGATTTGAAAATAATACCCATACTTTTCAAAAATAAGCGCGGAGACCGATTCAAGTCAATTTCCACACTCGGTTGTCATGGGCTCGTCACTCCCTTGGGTCATCGGGATCAAGCGATGACCCCCTTTCTTTTTTCATGTGAAAACCTCCTATTACGATTAAGGGTTTTCTACACTTGACCATATAAAACATAAAACCATGTATCTGTTACGCCGAGCATAACGTAGATGGTTCACAAGGATAAGGTGTGAACAATAGACGATTTGAGGATTTGGGATAAATGGATGAGTTGTATTTAGTAGTAAGTGTACTTCGATGAAAGGTGTTGAGTGAGTTGAGCAAATGTGTACAACAACAATAAGCACAAAGAGGCATATGTTTGGTCCTTGGCACTCAAGCAAAACGACGCGGACGAGGTCGCGCTGTGAATGACTCTTTTGAGGTGCAAATCTAGCTCCACCAAGAAGTCAAGGATTTTCGAGTCTATCAAGGTGCAATTCTACAAAAGTTCAACGCCATTGTGAAGTCCACCAAAAAATATCAAAATATCAATATAGTTTGCTATACTTCTGTCGACCATTCTAGAAAGTGGTCAAAGCAATCAGAACCTTCTCGAACGGAACACCGGAGGTCGGGACAGGTGACCAAAAGTTTCTCGGCCGATCAGCGTAAAAACCTAGAAGTGGACACAGGGCCACAAACACAATGACAAAATGCCTACTTGAGGAATCAAGGGACTCGTTTACATCAGGTACGTAACACTTCCTAGCCTTTTAGCCGCGACCTCTTGGTGCAATAGCAGACGTGTGCCAGTGACAATAGTAGTAGCCATCGATCAGGTGATCAACGTCTCGGAGGTTGTCGTAGGGTTCCGAGTTGTTGTTTGCGACCGCGTACTTGTAGCACTTGACCAGATACTTAGCTGTTTTTCCACGGTGTTGATGTCCGAGGATGCCTTGAATTATGTACTACATATCTCCAACCCCTTGTACTGAAGGTGGGGGTGCGACATCTCTACGGGGAAAGTTCTCGCTAGGGTCCTGGTAGTGCTTGAGCTTGCTCATGTAGAAAAGAGGATGGATCGCCATGTTGTCAAGTAGGTGAAGTCAAGCAATGACAAGGGTTTGCATTCATTCGATCTAAAACGACCCCAACCACTTGGGTTTGAGCTTTGCAAAGTCCTAGCCTCAGAGTTTGATGTTCGCCAAGCTGAGGAGAACGCTATCGCTAGCACTAAATATTGATTCGATGGCGATGTCGGTTAGCCACTTGCTTCATGCGTGGTTACATCTTCACTTGAGAAGCCCCTATGGTGGATGTCAACCGCAGGAATGTTGCATTGAAACTAGAACCCTGCCATTGTGGTACCAAGTTCACCGTAGAATACCTTGTATGGATTATTACATGTTGCAGTGAAAGTTGTAGAGCTGTATGCGATTTCGGCGGTCGGCAGTTTGGCTGTCCAATTGGTGCCGTGTGGCTTGAATATTGCGTAGAGAATTTATTCGAGAGTTTGATTGGTCTGCTCCGTTTGGCTGTCGGTTTGAAGATGGAACACCGTATATAGATGGATCTTAATGGCGTAACATGTCATTCATTCGCCCCAAAAACGGCTAGTGAAGTGGCCATCTTTATCGTTGATGGTGGTACGTGGCACGTTGCATAGCCGTATGATCTGGTTTCTAAACATCCGCATTGTTCCTTTCGCGATGATGTTGGTCGTTGTCGGGAAGACTGTGACATTTTAGGAAAATCTATCCACCACCACGAGGATGGCATCGTACCTTAGAGGAGTGGGGGGCAATCCCATCACAAAATCCATGGTGATGTGGACCCATGACTTTATTGAAGCACGTAGTGACTGGAGCGGTCATGGTAGCCTTGTGCGATGGGATGTTAGCCGTTGAAAATGTCACATGATTTGCAGAAGGTGAACATGTTGGTTTGCATCTTATCCGACTAGTAGTTTTTTGCTACCTTTTTAGAGGAATGCCACGACTGGTGTCGTGGTGCTCCTCCAAGAACATCATCCGTAGCTCCTCATTCAGAGGGACGATGACCTGGCGAGTAAATCACCGTGGCCAGTGGGGGTCGTCAAGCCAGAGCTTGGTTTTCTCATACCCGCCGAACTCCTCAGAACCCTTCGCGAGCAGCCTCACAAGATACGGGTCTTGTTTGATGAGTAGCATACTGAACTTGGCCTTCAAATTTGGTTGTCGACTTGGAGCATCTGTTATATTAGTTTTTCCAGGTCGGTACTCGATGTCAACGTCAAAGTTACACTTAAGGAACTCCATGCATCGAGTGTTCCGACGTCTCTGATTTGCGTGAGTCTTGAGATATCTTAGAGAATAGTTGATGGTGAGAACCACGCATTGCCAATATTTCAAGTAGCATCACCACGTGTTTTACGCGTACACGATTACACGCATCTTTTTTTCATGCACCACGCATTTGAGTTCCGGCCCACGCAATTTCTTGAGATGTATGCGACCAATTCTTCTCCACAGTTTTCTCGGATGAGAATGACTCTGATTGCTCAATTGGATGCGTAGGTGGTCATGATATGGTCCACCGTTGGATCTACCAATTGTAAGGCGGGCAATGAAGGTTGAACGATTCTAGAAAAAATGAACGCTTATTTCTCACTTTCCTCCAAATTCTACCCGTGGTTTTACGAGTGAGATCAGAGAGAGGCGCTGAATCTTGAGTGTAGTCCTTTATGAATTGATGGTAGTAGTAATAGAAGCCCTCAAATGTTTGACACGTCATGAACAATTGTTAGCGTTGGCCAATCAGCGGATGCCTCCACCTTTTGGGGTCCATGGTGATGCGTCCGCCGTCAATCCTAGGAACTCGATCGAAAAATGACCAATGTTGCACTATGGGAGGTATTCAAAGAAATTCTGTCTTTGTAAAAAATTGAAAACTTATTGTAGATGTCCACTATGCTCCTCCGGGGTGCGACTGTACACAAGGATGATGACGAGGTATACAACAACAAAGTCGTCGAGGTATGGGCAAACATTGTTGTTCATTGCCACCATAAATATTCCGAGGTGTTTATGAGTCCAAACGGTATGACCGTGAACTCAAAGTGCTGGTATCTACTGTGGAGTGCCATCATTTTAACGTCTTCATTAAATACAAGAATCTGATGATAGCCACTGTGTAGATCGACTTTATTGAAAATTTGAGCCCCGCGGAGTTGGTGGAAAGTTTGTTTGATTGGAAAAGGTGGTATCGGTTCTTGATGGTAATTTTTTCAATGCTCAGCAGTCCATGCACATCTGTATCTCTTCAATTTTTATTTGCACAAAGATTGTACGTGCCACGTATGGTGACGTGGAAGGTCCGATGAAACCCTGACCAAGCATCTCGTCCAAATACTTGTTGCGTCTGGTCAGCTCTTGATTGCTCTTCCAACAAGTCCCCTTCACCATCAGTCAAATTCCTAGCTTCAATTCTATGTCATGGTAGACGTTGCACTGCAGAAGTAACTCTCAAAGTAAATTTCCAGGAGAAAACCCCCTGACCTCATCGACCAATGCTACAA
The DNA here is from genome assembly GCA_023375785.1 of Penium margaritaceum. Classification (NCBI taxonomy): domain Eukaryota; kingdom Viridiplantae; phylum Streptophyta; class Zygnematophyceae; order Desmidiales; family Peniaceae; genus Penium; species Penium margaritaceum. The sequence continues at coordinate 32,551 of SZWC01003427.1, forward strand.
ACTCCTATAGTATGGCTGCAAACTTCTCAAGTATTGAGGCCAATGTGGTTGCTTTGGCAGCTGCAATTTATTTCACTTCATTAGTCTCACGGGGAGTAACCACGCTTGAGCTTCGCATTGCACATGTCTATTAGTCATGTCAAATATATCACTTGGCGTTTTGTGGCTGCCACAACTTCTCTCGCTATCTCCACCTCTACTACTTCCCGTAACCGCCACTGTAACCGGGTCGCTTGACCTGAGGCAGATATCACTTTCTTTTATCAATGCCAACGTATACCAACCCGCTGCTCCTGTCCACCTACCGGAAGTGCTGGTGCAGGAAATATTGCCCGAGGATGATTTTGTGGTTGCTCATTTGGTAAGTCCTCTATACCATTGCGTTGTGCACATCTCGATGTGCAGCGAGAGAGGCTTACAAAGTTGACTGATCTGCAGTCTTCCGTTAACAAAATATTCCTTCAAGCACCCCTTGTTTGGTCTATAAACCTAGCTTCTGAACCATGTGATTGCTTACAGAGCCATTAGAAGCTCCTCTATCGAGTAGTGTCGGTACCGTTATGAGAATTTTACAACCCCTCGGTTGTACTTGCAGAAGTATTACCGGTTGGTCATCCTTGTATCCCTCGTCGAATTTTGTAATCTCAAGAACCCTAGCCTACAGTGGTATGAGCCACTTAGATGGGCGATTGGTCGGCGTAGAAATTTTCTGGCCGGAATGGAGCCTCGCCTTCTGATGGTGCCATTTCCAGAATCCTCATTTTTTCTATACGGGTCCCCCCCTGCTTTGGCCTGTTTGTGTGGCTTTTAACAGTCGCGTGAGATATGACCTGGCTTCTCACAAATCCAGCATTGCCGTCAGTTGCATTGATCAATGGCGTCAATATCCATCAAAGACGAGGTTTCTGTTGACTGTGACTTTCCTGCACTACTCGAAGAGTTGTGATTTTGGGATCACCGGCCACTGGATTCCTGCATCTGACCATTTTAGTTGGAGCTATTGATGCGGTCGGCTACCACAATCATTCTTGGAACGTCTTCCTGGATGCCAATCATGTCGCTTGAGGCCATTGTTGTAGTAGAAACAAAGATCATTAGGGATGAAGTCGCTGACGGTGATAACTTCATGGAAACTCCACGTATACCCCATGGATATTTAATATTGTTCATGAAATTTGTATGTGTAAACGAACTTGAACAATGTTTTTAAACAAATTACTAAAGATCATCCTAAATTATTCCTTTTTACAGGGTGGTTTTGAAATTAGTTCAGGGGTTGGGTTCATATCTCCTGGGAGTTATGAGTTCTCAACGTTCTACTAGTAAAAAATACATGTATCCACTTGTGTTTGGCGAACTTCGGGTGAAACACAATATTAGCGAGAACAACATCAATTTCTGCACTGTGGTTACATGGATGATATCAGCATTCACAAAAAATCATGAGGAAACTTCTAAGAATAACTTACCAAGCAAAGAAACTGGAGGAATTAAACAACAAAATCCTCCTCCTACATGGCAACCTCCGTAAAAAAACAGCCCCCCTGTGAAGGGAGCAACATCTTGCCAAAGCTTCGGATGGAACACGCTGTTGGCTCTAGTGGATGTGGAGACACCCTCAAGGATGCCTAGCTCTTGCTGATGCACACTACCAGTGTTTGGGACAGCCAATGGACACCTTAGGTGAAGAGTGTGGAGCACAAGGATCACGGATGTGAGTGGACAGAACACGTCGCATTCAGTAGATCTGAATTGAAACACGTTTTTGTTAGTTCGAAAAGTGAGATTACATCAGATTCTTATAGCCTGTGATCTAAGATTTCCAACGCATCCAAGCACGCCCAAAACGGAGCAGCAGAGCCCCTGCTACGGCCGTCGAAGTAACCCTTGGTGGAGCCGCCCACCTTGCCTTACACGCTAGGCAACGGGAGGCGCTTCGATGATGACCCGTCGAAGCGCCTTTCCTCGCCCAGAAGTCAACGAGAAGTTCACCCTGGTCAAGGAGATTCTTTTGGTTGCTTCCTTTATGGCCCTGGTGCATTTGGGGGTCGTTGGAGACGAACTCGGATCACTGGTGGTGGATTATCCCGCCACCCATGGCGGGTACCAGATTCCACCCCCCAAACACCCGATTTTCGGGCTAGGCTAACTTTTTGAATACTCACTCAAATCGAGCAATTCAAAGCTCGATCCTGCATGGAAAAATCCAAGCAATCCAAATCTGAAGTCAGATCAGGTGTTCGACCACTCCTCAGTGGTCAAAACAGGAAGTACACTCAACGGCACTCATGGCAAGGGGCACACCATGTCAACACACGCGCAGTAAGTTTGCATTTCCCTGCGCCACTTTCACCAATTCCTTGCTGCGGACGTGATGCCATGCCATCCTAGATCCAGCCACAGGCCTCCTCCTTGAGGATGGTCATGCTGGCCGAAGTGGGAAGCCCTTCACGCGTGCAATCTGTGCCCCAAGCCGCGTACAACTGTTCGATTTTGTTCTTCAAAGGGCGCATGACGTCGACATCACACGATTGTGCCTTAGATGTGCATCTTGGCGGAACGTAGCACATGCAAATGTACGGGTATTGCTGGCCGAGCCATTCCTGAAATGATGAGCACGTATGGGGTTGCCATGCATAGAAGCTTCTCAGTTTTGCCGGCCTCTATCCCCATCTTGGTGCACATTCTCGTGTAGTAGGGCGCAATGATGTTGCGCACCCACTCATGGTTCATGCCACCATTCGCCCAGTGATTGGTCGTGAAGGTGAGGTGTGCCCAGGCCTCTTCCATCTTTCGTGCCTTCGGTCCACACGGCAAGCACGGACGGGTTTTGCCGCCGAAGTTGACTTGAAGGAAGAGGAGGTCGCCTGTCATGGAGACTGTGACAAGGGCAATGATCTGTCACTTGTCCTCCAACCCCAAGATGCCCACATCGTTTGACCCCATGGGTGCAAAGGTGTGGTCAGCTGAGGGCATGGGTTGTACCTCGGTGTGATCACCGTTGAGCACAAAAAAGGGGTTGACCGGGTAGAAAGTCGCCACAATTGCCGCTCGCTGATGGAATTTCAGCACCCATGCCTGCCAATCTACGGGTAACTTCTGTGCTGCAGTGGTCCGGCACGGCCAAGTCCACCCTAGCTCCTTGCGTACGAGGATGTGCACCCATGGACGGCTGAATGCATGTGCACCTATGTGTTTTAGCTCGTCGAGGGCATGTCACGCGATGATGTCATGGATTTCACACCAAAAAGGTTTGTTGTTGAGGGCATTGCCAGCCGCACGCGCATCCACCAACTTCTGCTTGATTTCTGTCATGATCTCTGGCCACATGTGATTCCCTTGGAAGCCGTGCTCATGCTTCCTGTTCATGGCAATGGGGGCAGTCGGTGCTGCAGCAAGTGATGTCAACACAGCTTCAGCGTACTATGACTTGAGGACTAGAGTCCCTGGTTCGAACCAGCTCCGCACCGTACTCACGGCAAGGTTATCGAAGACACAGTAGCCATCTGGGGTGGGGAACGTCCACTGGAGGTGTGTAGGCAGTCTTCTTGTAATTCATTTCCTTGTAGATGGTTCTTAAATGGCCTGAGCCAAACCAGTCGTAATATTTACCACACTTCTTCTCGACCCTCCTGTACTCCCCGAGTCGCTCGATGTCATGTTGCTGGACACATGAAAAGCAATGTATTTGGTGTCGGTACTTTCATCTCCCCCTTGGACAGAACCGCCACGGTTACTGTCACTGCCACTGTCGGATCCGATGTTGTTGCCCATGCTGCTGCTGCTACTGCTGTCGCTTCTAACGACGCTAATAGTGGAGTTGTCACTAATCACTGGCACAAAGGACTTCGGCTATTCAATGTAGAGGGCTTCGGTGCATAGTCTCGTCTGGGGCGAGCAGTTTTTCAATGCTTTGGGTGGCTCGTCAACCACCTTTGCTTTCCCTTTTACAGCATAGGTAGGCAGATGTCTGACCGGCTATCTGGCAGGGACTGTCGGAGAGGGTGGAGCAGTAGCCTCCACATGCGGCTACTGTTGCTGGTGTACCTATGCACGCATGGCTATAGCCTCATGGTCATGCAAGCAGCCTATACCGTCATCAAGGCGTCTCTGGCAACCATTTTGCGCGGGCTCGCATAAGACGAGTGAAACGTTGTGAAACATAAGGCAAGCCCAGTGGAGAGGCAATGGTGGAGGCGGAATCTCGGTATGTTGTTGTAGATGCCCACGCTGGCTGGGGTTCTTCGGTTGCGTCCACGCCAAGGACTTGTGGTTTTCGGGGTCTACCAACAGGCCTTCTCACGGGGGTCAGACGCGGAAGTGGACCGTGGCGTACAGCTTGGGAAAGGTGACGCGAGCGCTCTTTGGCCGACACCTTTTGGAAAAGGTGCTCCATTTTGTGGACTGTGAATCTTCGGATAGTGGTGGGCAGGTGACAAGTGTATGAAAAGCAAGCACTGTGACATTCGATGAGCTCACTTTTGAACAGGCGACTCAATCGAAGTGCCTCATTTGACGTTTGATGTGTGAATCTAAAACATGGTGATATGTAGTGTACACTCCACGTGGGGTATCGACTAGGTGAGACAACTGAGCGATCACGTTCTGCTTGCAGTTCCGTGGTCCCGGATGCACCATCCACCGTGGACGTGGGGTGAGGCTGGAGGAGTTGATCTCGGTTCTTCGGCAAATTTAAGGATCGTACATTCTTTTTGGGCAAAAGCAAAGGAACTACCCAGACAGTACGCTTGTGGTGTGAGAGCAGTCGCGTGAGCCGTTGATCCAGCTCTACTGGTTTCCTCTTGCCGTTGGATGACCTTTAGATTGGACCACCAACTTAGAGGTAAGCCAGGCAAAGCGAGGCCGCGTGGTTGATCTTCTATTTGTTTTTGTTGACCATAGAAGCTGTGAGCTACACATAATAAATCGCTAGCCACATCCTAGCAGTCGGTCCCTTGAGTTTGTGAGATCGAACGGGCCGTTCTCAAGAGCTGGATGTTTCTCTTGGTGAGCACTGCTTTACACATGCAGAAAATCCAGAGCTCGTCCATCGCCGTGTTGAGTTGTGGAGCATATGGACTGTGAGGCTCTTGAGTCTTGACAACTTCTAATGTAGGTCTTCATTAACTTGAGCTTTTGTCGAGTCCCTCCCATTGTTTCAGATGTTGACTTGACGGGCAGTACTAGAATCAAAGGATTTGCCGAGCCCAAGGGATCGGGTTGGCTGTTGCATTTGTCGGTGTTGTGCTATTCATTGTGGAGGTTGCCGTTGCTGTCTAGTTTGTCTAGAGAGCTTCGGTGTGTGCATTCTAGTTATCCTTGATTGTCAGAGCATTTGCCAGTGACTACTGCTCATCATTGGTTGTGTTCGCTCCATTCACCGTTATCGTCTTGAGGTCTACAAGCTTCTGAACGGTGGAGATGTGCTGAAGACTCGTGCAAGGTTGTCAATGCGTCGGTTGCCCCTCTAGGGTCGTTCTACTGTGATACCAAGTATTTCCCCGAGGGCAACGTAGGTGGTTCCTAGGGATGACGTGCGGGACAATAGACGATTTGAGGATTTAGGGAAAATGGATAATTTTTATTGAGTAGTAAATGTAATTCAATGGCAATGGCTGAGTGAGTCGAGCACATATATGCAAAGATAAGAATCACACTGAGGCATACATTAGGTCCTCAGCGCTCGAGACGACCGATGCGCGCGAGATTGCATCGTGAGTGGCTCCTTCCTTCTGTTGGATTTGCCAATTGTAGGACTCGAGTTGAGGTCAGAGCGGTTCTCAAATAGTTAAGGCTATTTTTTCCTTTCCTCCCAAACTCCACTTGGTGGTTTTACGACTGAGATCCGAGAGAGCCATTATCACCCAGGCATAGTCCTTTACCAGTCAACGACAATAATTACATAATCCTGAAAATACTTGGACATCCAAAATATTGGTCGATGTCAGCCAATTAGCTATCACCTCCATTTTTTTGGTCCATGGTGATCCGCCCATTGCCAATGATATGGCACAAAAACTATATCGAATGGCGACTGAAGTAGATTTTTTTTTAATTTTATCTTTCTACAAAATCTCAAGAACTATTTGAAGATGTCCATTGTGTTCCTCCCGGTGCGGGCATAAACCAGGATGCCTGTCAGATAAACGACAATGAAGTTGTCAAGGTATAGGAAAATATGCTATTTGTTACTGCCATGAATGTCACGAGGGAATTCGTGAGTCCGGTGGGTATAACCGTGAATTTGAAGTACCCATACCTGGTGTGGAATGCCATCTTCTTGATGTCCTCATCAGATATGCGGATCTTTTGATAGAAGATGTGAATGTGAATTTGGGATAAATTTTGTGCCCTGTGGAGTTGGTGTAAAAGTTCATCTGCTCACGGGGAAGAGTAGCGCTCTTGATGGTGATGTCGTTCAACACTCAAAAGGCCACGCACATCCTCATCTCTTTGGTTTTTTTCATGAGAAGTACGGGTACCACGAATGGTAACGTACAATCCTCACTGTGAACCTTATCCAGTTACTTCTTGAATTCGGTGAGCTCGTGATCGCTCATCCCTTAGGTCCCCTTCACCCCCGGTCTCCTTCTCAGCTTTAGGTCTATCTAGTGATCACGGTTTCATTGTAGATGTAATTTTGTGGGATGTTTTGGGGAAAAAACCCTTTAAAATCCTCAACAAGCATTGCAAATTCCTCCAAAATGGCTGCAAACTTGTTAGGTGTCACAGCTGATGTGGTTGCCTTTGCTCTTGCAACTTCCCCTATCTCCATGTGGACTAGCAACACTTGAGCTCCACGCCGCGGATATTCCTTGGCCATCTCCAAATACATGGAATCTTGTTTTATTATTGATGTAGCTTCCTCTGCTACTTCCACCTTTGCTACTTCTTATAACCCCCTATGTGTCTTGGGTTGCTCAATCAGAGGCATGTGTCATTTTCTACCATTAATTCTGACTTAGACTGATCTGTTGCTCAAGTCCACTAAATTAGAAAAGCACAATTAGTGGATGAGACTTCATCATTGGATGAGATTTCTCATCCAAAGCTCTTCCGTATAGTAATGTTGATACTGTTTTATGTCTTGTACAATCCCTCTGTAGTACTCGTAGCACTATCGCCAGTTGGTCGTCCTCGCATCCCTTGTCAACTGTGTGATCTCGAGAATCCTCATCTGCGACAATGTGGGCTGCTTGGATGGGTGATTGGTTGGCACACATTTTTTTTACTATATAGGAAGCATGCTGTATAATCTTGCCCCTTTTCATTTAACATCTCCTCGTTTTTCCTTTGTGACATTCTCCCCATTTGGGCGTGCTATTGCAATTTGCGACCGTCATGCGAGATGTGCCTCGGCTTCCCGCAAGTCTAGTAGAGCAGTTGATTGCGTTAGCCAATGGCTTCAATCTCCATTGGAGACAAGGTTTCTGCCAGCAATGACTCCCCTCTGCCACGATAAGACTTGTGGTATTGGGGTCGCCAATTGTTGGATTCATGCGTCCCAACAGGGTAGTCAGCCTTGTTGATGCGACCAGCTACTGCGGTCATTTGCGGCAGGTTGCCCTGGATGCCAAAGATGGGAATTGCTCACCAATTGTCGTGTTTGAGGCCGCCGTTTCAGTAGAAACAATCTTCTTTGGGGACGAGGTGCCAATGACGAATATTGTAAAAATAATGTGTTTACACTACCGAACTCAACAACTGACGGCAACGTCGATGTTTTTACAATACATCACAACTCTTGTTCATCTTTCCAAAGCGGGCAACTGTCGCATGTGAAAATTCATTTAAAATCTTTTGTGGATTGAAATATTCGTGTCATTTCAGATTGATCTGCTCGAGGGGGGGGAAACCTGCATTCAACAGTGTAAGAGCTGTCGTGTGAGCCGTTGATCCAGGTATGCCATTCTCCTATTGTCGTTGGATTGTCTTTAGGTCTGACCACCAACTCAAAGCCGTGCCACACAAAAATGAGGCCACGATGTCAATTTTCTTTTTCCTGTTATTGAGCCTAGTATTGGTAAAGTACAGCCCCAAACTCGTCAGCCTCATGCTGACCGTTGGCACGTTTAAGTTCATGGGATCGAACGGACCAAGGCATGCCATGGGGTTCACACAAGAAATGAAGGTTTCTCATGATGAGCACTACGTTTATGTGGAATTTTTCTGTAGCTCCTCTATGACCGTGTTGAGTTGTTGGAGAAGATGGATACTGAAACAAACAATGTACACCAGATTTCATTGAATATGAGGAGCTACCAGGAAATTTCCTTACATGTATTATCAAGCAATGGAAACTAGTAAGAACCTTCCAAAATAAACATGTTTCAATGTGTTTATAGACAAGTATTGAGATATAAGTTCACCACATTGATGCTTTCACTCAAATTTCCTTGTTTTCCAACAAGGACAATAAAAGATGTCACATTCCTTTCTACAAGGTTGTAAAAACATTTTTGCTGGTTTCTGCGATAACAGTATTTAAGGAAGTATGATAGAAGAATATCGTACTGGTAAACATAGTGAATGTTTAGATCACATGTACGAAAAATTCACATTCAACTCTACACTTTCTTGGAGATCAGTAAAGAATGATTACATGACCTTTTTTGACTTTATTTATGCGGAGTGGGCTGCACACTACATATTTGGAGGTAAAAGTGTCTATCGATTATGGGTGAAGTAGCTCGGATACCCGCACCATGCGCACTATTAAGTTGGCGTTCCCACGCATTGAAAATTTGACACGGCATATCCGGCACACCAAAAAAAAGAACGGGATACCCATGAATATCACGTCTGCTCACGGCATACCCGGACGTAAAAAATTAGCAACGGCATACAAGTATGCCGTTCCTTTTTTAAAACAGTGGGTATGCTGTGTATACTTTTCATTTTTGGTTTTCATAATTCAAATCATGTATGTTTATTCAGGAATTGTTATGTCATCTTTATAAACAATTGTAGAGGTTGGGGTCTTGGACTGGCGTCATCGAGTTCTAACATACTTAATTATGTGAAAATATTGTTGAAATGTTTGTGGTGTACGATTTTGGTGTCATTTTGAATGGGGTAATCGTATTTTGGTACGAGTATGACACAATGACGCGTACTTGTCAATGATCCGTAGCAGGGCCGTCTTCGGCTGAGCGCGAATAACACTCTACTTTTTGTATGGGCATGTCGTTGTAAAATTTTCACCTTGCGGTATACTATCCCCAAAACACCGGACTCGGATATGCCGTCCTTTCTTTTCCAGATGCTGGATACGCAATGCCAAAATTAAAGTGGTCTGGGCATGCCGCTCCAAAATTAGTAGGTGTGTGCACGACTGCTTAAAATTTGGACATGGTGGGTATCTTGTCTGACCGTCCATCGATTTTAGAATGCGTATTCTCTGGCCTGACAGAGACATCAGGCTGCTTTCAAACTCTTTTCTTGGTCCCCCCCCCCCTCCCCCTACCCCTTCCCCCGCCCGCATCCCTACCCTGGCCTAGACATCACGAAGTGTATACTGAGATTGTATGAGAATATTCTTGATGGTTCACACTGTATCTGGCTCCACTTTGCACACATGCTTTTCCCTGTGCGGGACGTTTACAGGAAGGCTCCGTCATGTAACTATGTACAATTTCTCCGCACAACATGTATAGTGTGGATGCATTTCCATGAGCACATGCGCTATACACTCCTCCGGTGTTGGGGAGGGGGGAGGGTGGATCCAGCTCGTGGTTCTAGATCCCTCGTTCCCCAGGTAAGAAATGCATGCGGTGAGTGCACGGGGCCGTGTACGTCAAATACTGCGTGGGAGAGAAGAAGATGTATAATCATGCACAGGTGGAAAAGAAATATTGAGACTGTCGATGTACATCAATAGACGGTGATAGATTATAACGTTGTCTGTTTTGAAGCACAACAATAAGTCTAATGCTTGTATCTTTTGTGTGGAAAATGTCATCTGATTTGCCTCATTCCCAGGATTTGACAGTTTGCAGTGAGAAAAGGTTCAATGGCTGGGAGAGTTGTATGTTCGAAAGTATTCCTTGTCGGGTTCTCGTCTGTAACAGACCTCGGCCAGCGGCAGTGTCCAAAACCCAGCAAGTACAACAAATGTTTTTACCGTTCTTCTCCGTGTACCGGGTGCACCGCCACGCGGCAGCCGGCCTGCCACCTGAGCGATAGGCTCATGTCTTAACCATAGCTCTAGTGGCATATACATTCTTTGATTGCCGCGCAAGTGGCAGTCAAGGAGTAAGATTTGAATCAAGTGGAAAGGCAAGCTTTGTTGTATGCCGGTGTTCCCTGAATTATAGTACAGGTATGGGTTTGAAGGAAAAATGACACAACTAGGAAGTAGTATGTTCTGGTACACTAATTGGTCTTTCTTGTTGTGTGGAATGTTCAATGCAGCAAACTTTCCCTGAAAGAGTTACAAATAAAGGTAGGTATAGTAAGACCTTGTCTCACTCTGTTTTCTTTTTTCATTTCCCTCAAGGAACCTGTCAAACTTATGTTTGTGAATATATAAGGATCGAGTGAGGATAAAGGGATTCTTAAAATTCTATAAATTATACAGTGGTTCAAAAATTCACTAAAACTACAATTTCTATCTTTGTCACCTCCGTATGCACTCTCCACATACACTTTCACCTGACATCCCCTCTGCTCCTATTTGACTCTCACATTAAACACACAACACTATACACTAGTGTACATTTGTACTTTCATCACACACCCATTCTTACACCTCCTTCTAGACTTCCCACATACACTTTCAGCCTAAATTCCCCCCTCCATGATACAAACCTCTAATCTTTCCATGAAAGATATGTTTATATAAAGTTTATTCAGACTAGGTTGCTTGGTAGAAGATTGTATTATTTCATATTATAAGTTTATGAAGATTCCAAGTAGCGTACACCTTAACCCACACATCACTTGTTTTTCTATACACTTCCTAACACACTCTCCATATACACTTCCCAAACCCCAACCCCTCCCCTCTCTCCTCCCTCGAACCAAACACCACCAACCAACCTCAAACACCTCACTCAAACTAACAAGAACAAGGTAAAATTTCTACAAGAAGCCCACATACGCCATACACCTTCACTTCCACTCCCCGTATACACTTTCCACACCCTACCCCTCCTCCTCTAGCCAACCACCATCAAACTCTTGCACAAGTGTTTATAATTACACACCACCCACGGATCATGTTATTCACCTACACTTACACTCCCCACATTCACTTTCCACTCTTCCACTCTCCAATTTTCTTAACCATCATCAACCAACCTCAAACACATTATTGAAACATACATACACAAGAACACATTTTTGTACACAATCCATACATCCAATCATACACTTCCACTAACACTCCCCATGAACACTTTCCTCTCCAACCCCCTCCTCCCCTACCTCCCCCTCTAACAACCACAACCCTCAAACGCACATACAAAAAGTGTCAAATACCCTACACAACCTACACACACAAGCATACATCCCCACACACACTCCCCACATACACTTTCCACTCATTTCCTCCCTACGCAAGCACCACTTACCAAATGATTCAAACCAGCATTACAAGATACACCTCCATTTACACTCCCCACATACAATTCTGACCCCCACCCCTCGCCCCTCCCCTCCCTCTCCATCCATCAAAAACTAACCAAACCCTGAACATATCACTGAATCAAACATGAAAAGGTACTAATGTGTATATAATATATACATGTCCAGGCATAAACCTCCACTTACACTCTCAACGTGCACTTTCTACACTCTGAACCCTCCCTTCAACCAAACCACCATTAAAACATTTTCTAACACATATCTCAAACAAACACCCACGAGCATATACATCCATGCACAACCCACATATTTCACCGTGCACCTAAACTTCCACTACACACCTGCACTTTATACCTTCCCTGTACCTCCTTTTTCCAACCACTACTAATTACTTCACAAGAATGAATGTATTTAAGAGTGCCCTGCATATAAGTTTTGTGGTGCAACAAAAAAGATTACATTTTACTTCACCTAGTGTATAAAATTCCCTTGATTAGCTCTACCTCTGAGGCTCTTGAGTACTGACAACTTCAGGTCCTGATCTTTGTTGATGCGACCCCATGAGCCCGTGCCTCCCATCGTTCCAGGTGTTGACCGGTGGGCAACGGCGATGGTGAAGGGTTCACCAAGCCCGAGGGATCCATCGCTGGGTTGGCCGTCAGGGTCATCCGTGCTGCGCCATTAGCAGCAACGTAGTTTATGCTGCTACTGACTTGTTCCATTCACCATTTTCTTTGTGAGGTATTTTTGCTTCCTAATGGTGGGGATACGCTGAAGGGTTGTGTTGAGTTATCACATCATAGTTTATGCATCGGTTACTCGTCTAGTGCCACTAAAATTTAATACCAAGTGTTTCGCCAAGCGGAACATGGATAGTTTACACTGATGAGATGCAGAGCAATAGAAAATATGATGAGTAAGGGACAAATGGATGTTTTGTTGTAAGGAATAATTGTAATTTTATGACAAGTGTTGAACAAGTCAAGCGTATGTATACAATGGCAAGAATAGGAATAAGGCATATGTTGGGACTTTGGCGCTCGAGCCGGGTGGTGTGTGCGACGTTGCACTGTGAATGATTGCTTCAAGAAATATCAAGACGCTGTTATACAAAAGTCTAGCAAAATTGAGAAGCCAACCAACAAGTATTGAAACAACGATGTAGTTTGCGATACTTCTGTCGACCATTCTAAAAAGTACCCGCCAGAACCTTAAGGAGATGAACATGAGAGATTGGGACAGGTGACCAAAATACCCTGCGCCGAGTGGTGTAAAAATCATGAGTTTGAAACACGATGGGCCATAAATTTAGGAAAATAAATGCCGACTTGCAAAGTTTAGGGACTAGTGTACGTCATGGACATAACATTGCAATAGTGGGGTCCATAAGGATCTCTTTCAATGCATGGAGAATCTCGGATCCTCCGTGAAAACTGTGCATAAACCCCCATAAGTACCAATGAAAAACCCCTTGATAGAGGGGTTTGTTGTTGTTTTGCAAAAATGTTGATATTAGAACTTTAACAAACATGCATGTCACATGCACTCGACAAAAGCGTTGTTTCTTAATCATGTTTACATGTGAATTGGGGGTGAGGTTGTTTCCCTTTTGCCCACTAGGGACATGGTTGTCTTTAAGCAAAAGAAAATGACCAGAATAAGGGTAGTTTGATGAGTGTGTCTCAATGAGAAATGTCATATTTTGTGGCTGCGCCACATCAGCACATAGTCCATGGACTCAAAGTTGTGCAATATTCATCAGTTTTCCTCCTTTCTCTCACTATGAGGAATAGAATACTAAATTCCTCCCATCTCTTTTGAAAAGGAAGAATATATATATATATATATATATATATATAGTGAGAGGAACAAGGAACATGGGCGGACATTGCATAACTTCGTGTCGATAAATTGTGTGTTAATGTGGCGCAGCCATGAAGAAGTTGAACTTTTTGCGTACCATGTGGGATTGTAGAAGGAGGACCAGTTCATCCCTCTCCGTCCTTCCTTAAAGCAAATGCTGGCTGGTGGCCAGCCATGCGCTGGCACCCTGCCGGCTGGGTGGAGGGCGGCCGGTCAGGTAACCGGCCGGCCACCCACCGATCATCCCCAGCTGCCAATAGAGGTGGTAGCTCAATTGGTGGCCAAGGGGCCACCAGGCGTCGTGAGCAAGACTGATGACCGCGCATCCCCCCCCCCCCCCCCCCCCCCCCCCCCCCCGCCTCCTCACCATCGGAATTGAGACTGACAAAGGTGTGAAGGTGAGTGAGAGAGGGGATGAGAGAGCTACGGAGGTACTGGCGCAAAATTGTGCCTTGCACTTGACGATTTTGTACCATTATGTCAACAAAAAAACAAAGACATGAATGGGCATGACTCTGACTGAATTATTGGAAAAACTCATATGTACTCATGGTTTTGCGGCTAAAAGAACCTCTGTTTGGGTCCAAAAACAATCGATGAGGTTGAAATCAAACATGGGCCTCCGGAGACTACAAAATTTGAGTCTCCATACTCAAGGTAATTGATGACAATTACCCTCATGCTAGTGGACAAGATGTAACTGCACTTGTTGCAACAAAACGTAAGGATGGATCAACAATCGGCTGCGAACATGGTCGTGGCCAAGGCTGTTGACCTCGCCATGTGCCTGGCCTTGGAAATGGTAAAGGTTGTGGGACGGTTCTTCCCCACCCCAAAGTGATGTTAGTATGGTCCACTTAGAGTGAAAAGTGTAGGTTGATGTTTGCTAATGAGGATGTAAGTTTTTTTTTTTTCACAAGATAAACTTTCTCCATTGTTTCTTCCCTCTTGTTGAACTGCATTCCATATTTGTTGATTGACCTATCCCCTTAATATTCCATCTCCGGCTGAAACGCATGATCGTACTTGCTTAGTGGTCGCAACACCGGCCACTAAGCATGACTTGTGTGGCACGGTGATTGAAATGTACACCCTCAAGACAACAAGCACATAGACATTAACTTTGCCATTATTCAAAGATCTTGATCCTGTCCAATTTCAAGAATGCAAGGTACTTGCCAAATTCACACAAAACCACAAGATGGGGACTCAAGTGAGTGAAACGCTGCCATATTCCATATGTTTGTATGGCATCTTCCATACAGATTTACTATTCACCATAAACTTGGAATACCATCATTGGCCATTTTCTCCCCGGAATACTAGGAAAAACATAATGATTTAGTTAAGAGGATACCTAGCCGGTGTCATCGTAAATATTCCTGTCGATACTGGAGGAGATGATTCCTTTGTTAGCCTTGGGTTTACCCGACAGGTAGGCCTCAAGTATGAGACATAAAGTAGTGTAATTGTTGGCAGTGACAATGATATAGTACTTGTAGTTGGCACCTATAAAGCAAAGATTGTATCCTAGGATACACTCTGAGTCCCACACTAAAAGTTCTAAACCTTCTTGACTTGTTTGACATGGTTATATGCAATCCCCGGCTTTGCAAAAGCAAGGCTTTGACGTTCTCTGAATCAAAATGGTTCATCCTCCAAATGGGATAGCATTGCTTAACTCTGATTGTGAGTGAACCTCTGTTACCAATCCAACATAAAGTCAACACAAGCTTGCCTGCGATGTAGGTGAAGAAATGTACCAGAGTTGTCAACACTTCTTGGGTCAGCTATAGAAAATAGAAGACAAAGTAAAGAAAGACACACCACAAGATATTAACCATCTGTTGGAGAAGTTCGTAGTTGCATTCCAATCTTGGTCTTCCGAGGACGTCCAGGTCCATGGCGAGGAGGGATTGAAGGCCTGGGTGCAATCCGCACACGCTGCACTAAGTCACGATGTTCCTCCGCTGAGACCTTGCCGACAAAGCGTGTGAGATGAGCCATGGTTTCGTCGATGCTCTTCTGCACTTGTTCCTTTTGCATAGAGGCGACGCTTTGACGGTCAGCCTGCACGGCTACACGAAGTTCCCTGTGCCGCCATGCTGTTCAAATTCCACAAACGGCAGTTATAACGGGCTACGTGTGACACACATGACAGCTCAACGCGAAGTTTGCGATGCAACGGTCAGCCATCATAGATGTAAAAAACATGCTCGATACAGATATTTTTTCAGCCTTCTTCCTACCTTGGGATCATACCGATATCTCGTGGCAAGGAAATGGCCGACGTACCAAAAAAATGAAACTAGGATAAATTTTTAGTCACTTGGATACACAGAATTTAATAACTTAACACTATGAACGTATGTTACGACCCCTAAATTATTTTGGACCATGAAGTTACCGGGCAGTGCGCTATATCTTCAAGTGACAGTGTTGTGACGTGTTTTGTAAGCACATGAAGCCATGCAACGTCCCATGGGACATCAATCAATGCATTAAATATGAATTCACAAAAAAGAGGGGGGGAGTTTTACATCCTATACGTACACGAGTCTCAAAACTCTGCAAGCAAGACTTTTCTCCTTGCTTTCATGACCACTGTGGGGCGATCTCCAGAATGTCATGATATTTGGTCGTGGAAAATTGGACAACTGCCTCGACCTCTAGTGATTGGTTTTAGAAGGTTGCAAAATATTTTACCACCTTCGAGACAATTCACCAGAACAATCACAAAGCACAAAATCTTTTGACATTGTTTGGATGACTCCTTTACAACACAAGACCTTCAAGAGGGTGGGCCTGGATATTCCCAAAAAAACCTGACTTGTTGACATCGTTTCTCAAAGCAACCTGTCACTCCTATGTCTCTGCCGTGCATGAGACTCCAAACTCATTGTCTATATGCAATGACCTCTAGATTTCATGACGTCCGCCTATGGGTAATTTGGCCAAGCACCTTGATCTCTGGTGTTTCGTTTCAAGAACTTCTCACAGATTTAAATAACTATACGGATTCGTCCAAAAAAAGCAAATCACAGTGATCTTTTGATATCATATACTAGAATTCTTGAAAATTCTAGGTTTTTTAAAACAACACATCTTCATGCTATGAAAGCCCCCCAATTCTTGGCAAATTTTCTCAAGCAACCTCTCACATTGTGGCGCTGGATCTATCCCTCGACTGTCGTTCTCATTTCACTACTGTACCTATGCACTAGATGGTTTCCAAATGAATCAACGTTTTACTATCAATGGTTAGTACATTTCATCCGATGTTCCCACTTTCTCAAACGGTTTTTCTTCAATAACTTTTACCTAATACTCATCCACATTCTGCCCGGCGTAACAATTGGTATCACATCATAGCGGTGCTCTAGGGACAACCAAAGATCTTCCCTTTAGGTGATAACCTCGCACAACTCCCCGTGCATCTCTGTCACACACAAGTTTGCAGACTTTGCGGCTGTGACCAACAAACAAGCAAGCACACCTGATGGTGATGAGCTGAGATCTTGCAAAGCCTTTAGTGAGAAATATATGATGTTATCCAACTGACGCGTACAATCGCAGCGGTAGGATTCATAGCAAATGGCACGATTCTAATGAATATGATGGCCAATTTAGTGATGAGCCCCTTGGTCTGGGCGAACCCCTCGTCTCTGCCATTACCGTCCGGTGACACATGGCATGATGGGAGGGGATACCATCCAGTACTCTCGCGTGAATGGTGGCCTATACCAAAAGGTACAGGTTGGGACTGGAGGGCCTCTGTGACCATTCACTCCAATCCTTCATCACAAGAATGGAGGGGCTATAACATCCACACTTTCATTTGTGCGCATTTCGCGTGAGGAAAGCAATGTTGAGAAAAACAATTCAACAACTCTTGATTAAATTGTAAATCATTACATAATCTATTGGATTGTGCCAACTTGAAAGGACCAACGGTTTGATTTGGCCGACAAGTTTCGAGGTGTATTATACTTCTTGTGGATTCAACGACTTCGATAAAAAGAACCTCACGGCCTTATTTTTGTAGGGCACATACTTGAGCTAGTAGTCCGATCGAAAGAACTGTCAATGGAAGCAGGGGCAGGTAGATTCCAACCAATGGCTCACATGACCGCTCTCCCGTTTATTGAATACAAAGGTTTTGCCTCTTGAGTGGATCAATGCGATGTGGGGAGATTTGCTGACTCTGCCAAAACGTTGGAATGAATTCACACACACCATCCTCGCGTGTTTTTTTTGGCTAGACACCACGTCCAACTCACACTATAAGCTTCGACGCTTACGTCATAAGTCCAACACGATATAGTATACACATGCCTTCCGTCAAACTGTCGCCGATGGTGAAATCATCGCTAGAGGGTTGTCCTCTCACTTAAAAAACAACCCAGGGCAAGAAAAATAACAGACCATCGGAATATTCGACATCAAAGACAACCATCCATGAATGATAGCTTGTGAAAACCGGAACAATCCCGCGGATGACGATGCTTGGATGAATTCAAAACCTATTGAGCCCAAAGCGTTTATATCTATTCCTACAAAGGCAAGTCCGCTGACGGAGACTACAAGTTCATTGGAGATCCATGTCATACATTGTCGCGACCAACGGCTATGCTGGACTTGTAGCAAGCGGGGTCACATTTCAAACAAGTATCGATAACGGAGGCAACATGTCCAAGAAGGGGGGTCGCGTAAAAGATGCAAGAGTCAGAAAATAACAAAAGGAAGAAGAAGGCACAACACTCTTGTCCGGTCGGAAGAATGTGCACCAATAAATCATCCATCTCACTAGCTCTCAGCGTCTCATATTCAATTTCCTAGGATCGCAACGAGATTGAGAAGACGGTGTTGTGCACTCACTATAGGCACTTTGAGTTCACGGCTATGCCATTCGAACTCGCAAATGCATTTGCCTTCATTGGCCATCTGCGCAATGTCCTTGTGATTTACAATAATATCAAAATTACCCAAAAACTGTCAAAGTAGATACTTTTCACCTTCTCGCTCAGCTCTTGGCCACGACATTGGGGACATGCCGATCACAATGGACACAAAGAAAGGGGAGGTAGTCATACATCGTCTGGCACCCACCTGCAATTGATACGTACATGTGTTTTGGATTTCCATGATTACTGCTATTGACTTGTACAAGATTATGCATGAGTGTCAGTGGATCTTTCCAATCTCACCCACAATACCACCAACTAGAGTTGGGGGAATAGCATACAAGAAGCGTTCAACTTTTTTAAACATGCTCTGGCCTTGGTGCCATTCTTCCAGTTTACAAATCCAACAATGGAATATACTGTGGCTACAGATACGCCTGATCATGTAATCAAGGCTGCTCGTCTCCGTGAAATTGGCGGTGAAAAAAATGGGCACATAAATGTCGGAAGTTGCATGGACCAAAGTTGGATAACGTGGTAGAAATGGCGGAGCAAGAGATGACTCGAGAAATTGGGTCGATTGGCAGTTTTCTAATTCACATACATTTTACTTCATTGAAAATTTTCAGAGCTTCTTAGCGCAAGTGAAAAATAGCAGGAACCATGGTGAGGTACATTTGAGGGCTTCGGTGCTCAAATCACATGTCGCAAGCGATACTGCGTCGCGTGAGGCTCCTTCGAGACACTCCACCGCAAAGTCAGATGGTTTGGACAATATTTGGGAGCATCTTCAAACAATATGGCACCAAAAAAAGTCGACCAGCAGTACCGAAAAATCGATGTGAGGCCATCGTAATCACGAAGCTTCCAGAAAGTGCTCGAATCTATTATGACCGTCAAGAAAACACGGGCAGTCAACGCAGCTGGTGGAAATTCCCCTTGTTCAAAGACGTAATATCTGGAGGTCATCGCGCGGTGGGCCACAATGTCGTGGGAAAAATGTCAAAGCACTAAGGCTATGAAATAGCATACATATTGAATGTAACACTAGATCGATAACTGTACTATGAAGAAGGTGGCGCTTTGTGAAAACACTTCTTTGTGTTTATTTGCGATGCGATCTCCAATGTGAAACTCCGAGACCAATAGATCCTTGCCGCTTGTTCGTTTCATCGTCGCTTCAGTCTTTGCCAACATCTTGAAAGCCCCATGCCATATTCTTTGTAAGGATTCCCGTTGGATGTCCATAGCTCCTATTCTGCTCAAGCTCTATAGACATGCGAACAATGGAGGTTGTTTTCTGTAATCCACTTCAAGTAGAGTTTTTCTTGTTGTGCAGGTGTCGTGAGTTGTGTGGGAGCTTGGTAGTCAAAATCTTGATTGTCTAACGAGTGTCATGTGGCTTCGTCAAACCACTGTCAACAGTTGTTGGGTCTTCTGATTGGCGAGCTCCCCCTTTCAATTTTTTTTTACGATGGAAGACCATCTATAGCATGATCCAACTCCCTTGGCGAGTCATTAGCTCCCATAACATATGCAAGTAAACCTTCCACAACTGTCGCTCGTGATGAAGGAGGGAACATCTTGCAGTTGAACCATGTTGTCGATGAATATCTACATTTCCCCCATTTGGATGACTTCTGTTTTCATCAGAAAGAAGTGCGATGTCTCAGGAAGTGGTTGAGAGTCACAAGACTTGCGTCAAACCCCTCCGGTGTGAGAGGCAGACCCAGCACGCAATCCATAGATACATCTGGCCATGGTTTTCTTGGTGATACTAGTGGTTGAATGAAATCCGTGGATTTGGGTTTTCTCTACATAGGGTGTTTATACACATCGCACGTCTTGTTATAACATGCGACGTCAATTTGCATCTTGTCCCCCTTGTAGTACTCTACAAGTTTCCACCTCCACCAATGTCGTGGCACTCCACCACTAACATTTGACGTAATTGTCTTTAGGGGTAATACAACAAAGCAAGTGAATCACTGTCGCTAATATGGTCCATCGATCCGGAATATGGTCTTGTCATACCCTCCTGTTGTGATTTGTTCCGTTCTTGTACAGCTTACTGTGACCACTCGGCCGTGTCCATACTCGTGCAGATCCCTGAGGCAGGCGGCCCTGGTGACGCCGGCACGATGCCAGACGGCGGACTACCTTCTTGGAGCTGAGCGACCACTGTTCCAGAGCCCCAGATGCCACCGGGACTCTCTGCTGTGCCTGCTACGTCTTGCAGGCATCTTTCGGCAGACTAGCCATGCGACCCATTTGCATGTTTTTGTATTGTCCGCTCACTGTCAGTCGATGGATGCATGCGTGTGACCAGTCGTAGCGTTTGTCTTGTGATTCTGCACGTGTAGGTTCAGACGGTGCATGATTCTGACATGTGTGCGCAGAGTTACGGCCAAAGCAGTGGTTTTGAGCCAGTTTTAGGACAGCTCTTGGACTGCCGCGTGCGACACCCGCCGTGCGCCGCGGCAGGTACTTATGTCGTGGACCTGTCATTTGTCATCTCTCTCTGCATTTACTAAGCTATTGAAGCTTATGAGACTTTGTGCGTCTCCCTAGCCTGATCCTTGCTGTTTCTTGTACCTGCCTGCTTGCTAGTGCGTCAGCTGACTGGACAGTGTCGCCATGTCAGCAGCAGCAAGGCTAGGAAGCTTCCTAGCAGTTTCTCATGGTATCAGAGCGGTGAGGCAGATCTCACCGAGCTGCGCAGCAGAGACGCAGCAGAGCAGCAGCAGTGAGAGTCACCGCTGCAGCAGATCTTCTGGGACCCGTTGGAGACGGTCGACCGCCGTCAACGTGAGATCGCAGCTGCAGAGACAGCAGCAGCGACGCGTACCACCACGCAGAGGGGCGTGGCGGCGGCGGTGCCAGCAGCCCTTCTCCCACAGCCGCCGCAGCTGAGGAGCAGCAGCAGCACAGCAGCCGCAGCCGCAGCAGTAGCGTGACAGCAGCCGCGGCAGCAGCAGCACAGCAGCGGCGGCGGCAGCAGCAGCGCAGCAGCCGCAGCGGCGGCGGCGGCAACAGCAGCCGCAGCGCAGCTGCAGCAGCAGAAGCAGCAGCGGTTGCGGCGGCAGCAGCGGTTGCGGCGGCAGCAGCGGCAGCAGCAGCAGCGCAGCAGCAGCAGCAGCAGCGTAGCAGCGCGGCAGCGCAGCAGCAGCAGCGGGCGGCGGCGGCAGCGAGCTGCTGCTGCAGCGCGCAACAACAGCAGCGGCAGCGTGCAGCTGCTGCTGCCACCGCCGCGCACGCAGCCACGCAGCTGTTGCTGTAGCTGCCTGCGCAGCTGCAGTAGCAGCTAGGCGGAAGCTGCCGCGTAGCTTCCGTGCAGCCTCCGCGCAGCCGCTACTGGGCGGCTGCACGCTCGCGCAGGACCGCGAGCGGAACAAAAAAATACGTCAGCGTCGACGATGACGTCAGCATTCTGCTTGCTGACGTCATCAGGTTGTGCTGACGCCAGCACCATACTTAGGCAAATTTTTGGCCGGAAGGTCAAAAGTTGCCAGCATTGCAACTCCTCGAGAAACGCAGACGGTACTGAAATCCGACAATCTTGACCTGTCGTCCCATAGTGAGCGGCGACATGAGTTCGCCCGACGACAAGGACAAGGTGCCAGCTGGTCCCTCCTCCTCCTCTCCAGAGGTATTGAGCCCTTGCTCGCGGGCTATCGCGGATCTACGCAGCCAGCAGGAGGAGATGAGTCGTCTGCAGCGAGAGCAGACTGACTCGATTCGCACGCTGACAGAGCTTCTGCGTGCTCAGTCCACGGCTCCTTCGCAGACTTCTGGGGGAGCTGCCGGCTTTGCGGCATCCACACAGTACTCGACCCGGGTGCCCATGACAGGGGTTCCGCCTCCCGCACCTCCTGGCGCAGTCTCTGCACCACCTGAGGACCTCCTTGATGACGAGCCACTCATGCCAGGTTTTGAGGATGACTCCCAGGAGCGGAAGATCCATCTTCTACAGGAGCGTCTCCGTCAGCTGCAGACGGGTATGCGACCTCCACCTGTGTCTCCGATACGACCGTCACTTCCTTTTCTCGGTGATCACCCCCTTCCAGGTTTCTTCCCTGTCTCTCGCCCTCCTCAGCCTGCGGCTGCTCTTCCCACGGAGCGGCAGCCAAAGGACTTTGAGGCACCACCCCCACGGTACATCAGCGAGGATGGGTTTGACTGCTGGGAGATCCTGTTTCAGGTGTGGGCCACCTCCGAGGGAGTTTGGCCTTACTACCACAGCCCATACCAGACTACAGACCCAGCACAGGTGTCGACAGCTGCTCGGGCCATGCGAGGACTTCTCTACGCTATGCCACGCGAGACTGTCGTCGACTTCCGCCCCTTCCTTGGCGAGGCTGGCACAGGCACCGGAGCTGATCCTCGTGGAGGCTGGGATCTGGCGCTGTCCCTACTGGCCGCAGAGACGCACGCCACGTGTGCGTCCCACATCCGCGCTTTCCATTCGCTTCGTCTGGGACCAGCGGAGCCTGCGGCGGATTACTGGCGACGCGCCATGCGTGTTTACACACGCCTGGGTACCTCAGGGGGCACACAACTGTGGGCACTCCGGGCGATCATGCTCGGCGTTTGCCTGGAGTACACCGACATCTTCGACCGGAACAGCGACGCCGTTCTCGAGCCCTTCTCTGCCTCCATGCAGCTGTTCCCTTGGGCGCATCAGCTTTTCCTCCAGGTGACGTCGACCCGCGAGGCCGCAGTAGCACATCAGGAGACGTCCCTCGCTGTAGCAGTCCTCGCCTCACCACCATCTTCCATCCTGCAGTCACCCTCATCCACCTCCACCACGACCTCATCTTCCTCCTCCTCCTCGACCCCGACTACACCCACGCAGACGCAGGGCGTCGCAGCAGCCGCCCAGGGGAAGAAGAAGAACAGGAAGCGCGGATCGGGCCAGCAGCAGTCATCATCCAGTGGTAACAGTGGGCGTTCCGTCCACTGCTACAACTGTGGAGGTGCCCATCGCTACACCGAGTGCCAGCAGCCGCTTGACTGGGGGCGCATCACCCGTGGACTTCAGGCGGCCCATGCTGCTTGTACCGCACCCGGCACGTCGCCCGCACACTCCTCAGGACGCGCGGCGACTACAAATGCAGCTGTTCCTACGTCCTCGCCAGCGAGCAGCAATGATCCAGACCCACGTGACCGCACCATCGCCGAGCTACGTCATCTTCTGGCGCTTCGCTTACAGGGAGGTGCGAGTGTGTTGTCACCGTCGAGTGGGTCACAGACTGCTTGTTCGTCCGCCTTCGTGACTCGTGATGATACGTGTGGGGGAGCACAGTCCGCATGTGATGAGGATGGGCCTGACTGCACAGACTGGATCCGTGAGGCTCACCTTCGTGATGTACGTCGTTCCGTCCCACTGACGGCTCAACGTCCCTCTGATGCCGAGTGTTCCGTTGCTCGTTGTACAGTGACGTCCACAGGTCGTGACCCAGGTGGCACTTGGATCATCGATTCCGGTGCCACCCACCATATGACGTGTCGTCGCAGTGACTTTGTGGTTCTTGGTCCCGTCACGACTGTTCGTTCTGTTCGCACAGGCTCTGGTCAGTCCTTACCGGTCCACGGCATCGGGGTTGTGTGCTTCGATGGTCCGTCTGGCCCCTTGTATCTCTCTGACGTGCTCTTTGTACCTGATCTTGAGCTCAGCCTGCTGTCTGTGCGTGCCTGCACTCTGATGGGTCTCTCTGTTGAGCACACTGCTGATTCGGTGACTGTGACTGCTTCTGACACCCGTAGCATTGTCCTGCGTGCTTCAGTCGTTGATGACCTGTACCGCATTGCTCGGCCGTCCTCTCCTCGCTCCCCTCCGTCCTCTGGTCGCGTTTTTGTCACTGGTGTTCTATCCCCAGACCACCAGAGGTTGCTTCACCGACGTCTGTGCCACGTGGGCTCCGACACTGTGTTGAAGCTCATCCGGACACAGCCCGCTCTTGGTCTTGACGTGGCTTCTTTCGAGAAGCCACCCAAGACCGACTGCCTTTTTTGCGCTCAGGGTAAGATGCACCGGTGCACTTACCCTGAATCGCGTTCACGAGCACTGCGGCCCCTCGAGTTGGTCCACTCGGACCTGCTTGGTCCTCTCCCGGTTGAGTCCGTGTCCGAGAGGGGCCGATATGTTCTGACACTGACTGATGACATCACCCGGATGCGGTGGGTCTAAAGTCTGCATCAGAAGAGCGACGCCGCCCTTGCGGTTCGGCTCTGGCTCGTGATGGCTGAGCGTCAGTCTCGCCACATGCTACACACCTTTCGATCGGATCGCGGTGGCGAGTTCCTCTGTGAGATGGACGCCTTCTTTGCTGAGCACGGCATTTTTCACCAGGTCTCCGCTCCTGCCACCCCACAGCAGAACGGTGTCTCTGAGCGCTGGAACCGCACCATGGAGGATGCGGTCCGCGCCATGCGGTCTGAGTGTGGTCTCCCGGAGTCCTTCGCCTTCGAGGGTTTCTCCTACATGACCTGGGTCTGGAACCGCCTCCCGCATGGTCCGCTTCCGGACCATATTACACCGTACGAGCTCTGGTTTGGCCACCGTGCTGATCTTCGCCTCGCTCGCGTCTGGGGTTCCCTGGCCTCCGTGTGGTACACCGAGGACCAGCAGGGGTCCNCGTCGTGTCATAGAGTCTCGGGACGCGCTGTTTTTTGAGTCACTCACTTACCGTGATCTGACTTCCATCACAGCCCTCTCTGCCGCCCACGTCCCTTCCTGTGAGGGTTCTCGGCGGATGGGGGAGATTTCTCCGCCGTCGACCACTGGTCGCCAGGCTGATGGGTCCGCTCGAGACCCCTCTCGGTCTCCAGCACTTGACGACCCGGCTATTATTGCCGTTGGCCCAGAGATATCGCCTGTGCCGCCCACTTCACACCCTACAGGCACCACGGCCCTCACGCCTCCTCCTGCATCACCACCTGTCCCTGCTAGCACCCCTGCTCAGGCGTCTGACCCAGTCCAGCCCACGCCTGTCCCTGCTTCGACTGACACTCTTTCAGTGTCCGGGCCGGCCTTACCCGCTGGCACCCCTAGCTCTGGGTTCCCCACACACGCGTCTCCTCGCACAGCATCCCCGGCTGCCTCGTCTCAGTGCTCACCTGCTGCGGTTGTCCCTGACCCTGTGGACGTGCCCGTCTCTGCGCCTGCTGCGCGTCCCTCGACCTCCGGTTACTCTCGTGAGCCCGGTGGTCGCCTTCGACCACTGGATTCCGGAGCTCAGCGGGTGTCGGGTCCCGGACCCAGGCGCTCCACTCGCAGCATTGCGAGCGGTGATCCAGGCACAAAGGCCCTAGGCCTGAGTGCCCGCACTGAGCTTTCAGAGGTACACCCAACGTGCCCCATCGGGCACGATCTGGTCACTCGCGAGATCCATATCGCCTGTGACGCAGCAGCTGACCTCGTGGCTGTCAGGCCTGACACTGTGGCGTCTGCACTTGCCACGCAGAGTTCCTCCTCTGTGGCCCCTGACCCGGGCACATTGAGGGAGGCTCTCTCATCGCAGGATTCTGATGTCTGGCGAGCTGCTTGCGAGGATGAGCTTCGCGCTATCCAAGAGCACAGAGTCTATGAGCTGGTCGATCTTCCCCCCGGGAGGAAGGCGATTCAGGTCAAGTGGGTCTTTCGCAAGAAAGTGAAGCCTGATGGCTCACTGGAACGCTACAAGGCCCGCTTGGTCGTCAAGGGGTTCTCTCAGATTGAGGGAGTTGANGTGAACAACGCGTTCCTCCATGGCTCTCTGGATGAGGAGATCTACGTGGCTCAGCCACCAGGCTTTGAGGACGGTGACAAGGTCTGGCGCTTGCGCAAGTCCTTGTACGGCCTCAAGCAGTCTCCACGGTGTTGGAACCGGGAGATCACAGGCACCTTGACTCGTGCAGGATACGTACAGAGCGAGGCTGACCCCTCGCTGTTCATCCTACCGACACCCGAGCGTCTCACCGCCATCCTGGTCTATGTTGATGACCTCCTGATTGCGTCTCCGTCCCTGGAGGCCGTGAAGGAGGCCAAGGCTGTACTGCAGACCGCCTACAGGATGAAGGACCTCGGTCCTGCATCGGTGTTTCTCGGTATGGAGATTGTACGTGATTGCAGACATCAGACACTGCTGCTGCATCAGGCCCGATATGCACCAGTCGTGGGGGAGCGCTTTAGCGATCTCCTTGGTGCAGTGCCCACTGCTTCCACACCCATCACACCTGATGGGCAGGATGCCCTGAAGGTGGATGATCCTACACAGCTGGGGGAGATAGTGGACGTGACCTTGTACCTCCGTCTTATCGGATCACTGATGTACCTGGCCACTACCACGCGTCCCGACATCGCGTNCCGTATCTCGGACTCTGCTTTCGTCGGCAGTGTTCGGTGCTCATTGACGGCTATACTAACAGCGATTGGGCTTGGAGCCCTGACGGGCGCAGTCGCACGGGCTATGTGTTTTTGCTCGATGGTACCGCTTTGTCCTGGCGAAACGGGACGCAGGGTTGTATCGCACGTAGCTCGTCAGAGGCAGAGTATGTGGCTTTGGGGGCAGGGGCTGCTGAGGCAGTTTGGCTGCAGCGCTTGTTTCTTGAGCTTGGGCAGTCAGTACCCGCCATCGTGCTGCGCTGCGACAACTAGAGTGCTCTCGCCATTGCGTAGAACTCTGGTGTTTTTCATGCTCGCACGAAGCATATCGCGGTTGAGCATCACTTCGTTCGTGATCTGATGGAGCGACGCGTGATCTCCATCATGTGGGTTGGCACTGACTTGCAGTGCGCTGATTTCTTGACCAAGGCACTTGCCCGCGGAAAGTTCCTGGTGGCCATTCGTTCTGTTGGGCTTCGCCCCGTGCGTGACAGTGGTTGAGTGTGGGATGTACGTCGCGGCTCATCCGTATGCATCATCCGTTCTGTGGTTGTACCAGTGCTGCACGCGTATGGACATGCGTGCCATCGGGTCATGGGGGAGTGTTGTGATTTGTTCCGTTCTTGTACAGCTTACTGTGACCACTCGGCCGTGTCTATACTCGTGCAGATCCCTGAGGCAGGCGGCCCTAGTGACGCCGGCACGATGCCAGACGGCGGACTACCTTCTTGGAGCTGAGCGACCACTGTTCCAGAGCCCCAGATGCCACCGGGACTCTCTGATGTGCCTGCTACGTCTTGCAGGCATCTTTCGGCAGACTGGCCATGCGGCCCATTTGCATGTTTTTGTATTGTCCGCTCACTGTCAGTCGATGGATGCATGCGTGTGACCAGTCGTAGCATTCGTCTTGTGATTCTGCACGTGTAGGTTCAGACGGTGCAGGATTCTGACATGTGTGCGCAGAGTTACGGCCAAAACAGTGGTTTTGAGCCGGTTTTAGGACAGCTCTTAGACTGCCGCGTGCGACACCCGCCGTGCGCCGCGGCAAGTACTTATGTCGTGGACCTGTCATTTGTCATCTCTCTCTGCATTTACTAAGCTATTGAAGCTCATGAGACTTTGCGCGTCTCCCTAGCCTGATCCTTGCTGTTTCTTGCACCTGCCTGCTTGCTAGTGCGTCAGCTGACTGGACAGTGTCGCCACGTCAGCAACAGCAAGGCTAGGAAGNCCAAAACAGTGGTTTTGGGCCGGTTTTAGGACAGCTCTTGGACTGCCGCGTGCGACACCCGCCGTGCGCCGCGGCAGGTACTTATGTCGTGGACCTGTCATTTGTCATCTCTCTCTGCATTTACTAAGCTATTGAAGCTCATGAGACTTTGCGCGTCTCCCTAGCCTGATCCTTGCTGTTTCTTGCACCTGCCTGCTTGCTAGTGCGTCAGCTGACTGGACAGTGTCGCCACGTCAGCAACAGCAAGGCTAGGAAGCTTCTTAGCAGTTTCTCACCTCCGAATTCGTCGTAACCCTTTGCAACTTGCCTCGTGAGGTACGGGTCTCGTTTTATAAGTACGGTGTTGATCTCGAGTGGAAAGTGCAATTGCTGGCCCAAGGCAACTTCTTGGGTTGTTTCCCAGGTCGGTACTCAATACTGGACTCAAGGAACTTTATTCGTCGAATTCTTTTTTACACTATGGATTTGATTGATTCTTCATACGCGTGGTGATTGACCTAGACAAGGCATCGCCTGCATTCGTGGTAGCAGCACCACATCTTGAACACATGTTTGACCGCCAACATATGGATGTGAACATGAGGATGAATCATGGAATTTTATAATCAATATTGACGTTCAACACCTTAAGTATTCCATATTGTTGTTTTCGCGTTCTTGTATGTGCTCGATAGTACCCATCGAGCAGATATATAGTTAGAATTGTTTATGTATCAGATTTTTAGTTTTTTATTTAGTTATAATTCCCACAAATAAATTCTAACCGTTCACCAGCTACGTTTTCTTGTGCGTAACATTGAACGGGGACTCGGTGGAAACCCTGAGTGAGTTTTGGCAGAAGTTTTTCTATCAGAATGTCTGTGTCAAAGTTGGTTCAAGACTTCGGAGTCTCGCACTAGGGAGTCCGATCGGGCCGCATTTTCCCGCGCTTCCTCTGCTAGCTGAGGGGGTGCCGGCTGGCTGGAGGGGAAAGGGACAGGCGTCCGCCGATGTGATGTGACGCACAGAGGCAAGCTGTCCAACTCCGCCTCTCCTGCGGCAGCGGATTGCCGGCAGCCGCCTGCGCTGATCAGACGCAGTACCTCATGTGACGAGATTGCGGGAGCAGTAAGCAAGCTTTGCTAGTTGAGTGAGGTCAAGAGTTGTGTGCTGACAAAACTCAGTCATCCCAAGCAGTTTTCATAAAAACCATCGGACGGTTTGGATTCGTCCCTTCGTCTCGGTGCCGCTGCGCAGGCGCAGCAACCTGTGGTCGAGATGTGGTTTGACCGGCAGAGCTACTCTCTCTTGTGTGCCGACGCTGCGGCAGGCGCAAGCCCTTGGTGCAGTCGGGCCTGTCGCAGCAGTGGCGTCAGCCGAAGCTTCTCTTACTGCCGGACAGCAGACCAAAGCTTTACGGTGCATCGCTCCTGTTCCTTCGAGATCTTCATGGCACGGTGAGGCAACTTGCGACCCACCACGCATGGTAACTGCCACCAGAAGCCCTTGACCAGGATTTTTTCCTGCAGAGGGCAAGGCTCGGCTCTGCTCCAGCGGTATCAGCAGTGGCCTCGGGAGCGAAAACATTGGCAGCAGCGAATTTTCAAGCTCACGCAACCGAAATGGGGCGCCGTTCTAGCAGACCTGCAGGCGCAGACGGGCGCAGCTGGTCATCCAGATCCGCCGGCGCAGCCACAGCGCTTGCGGCGCTGGCGTGCGTAATGTTGCAGCTGGCGTCCTTGTGCACGGCGGCGGTGCACCCGTACGAAGGGCAGCGGTTCTTCCAGACGGCCGATGCTTGGCTGTTTAGGGGAGGCCGCGAGGGCCTCTTTGCGTCGTCGGCGGAGGCGGTGGCGCACTGGCTCACTGTGGGCAAGGGTGTGGCCAACGGCAAGGCCTACGTGAGGTGAGTAGGCGGAGAGCGGAGGGGGGGGGGGGGGG
>SZWC01003427.1:73477-84309 GCA_023375785.1 Penium margaritaceum
CCCCCCCCCCCCCTCGCGCCCGCCCCCATGCATCACATGGGAGGACATGGCTTCTGCAATTTCTGAGACATTAACCTGGCCTGTGTCGTGGCAGATATGCATACTCGGAGGATGCTCCGGAGGACGACGATGACGAGGTGGCCCTGGCCCCTACGACTGCCGCTGCCGTGGCACCTGAAAAGGCACCTCTGAAAACAGACGTTTTTAGCCTAGAAGACGAGCCCGAGGAGGGTAAGCTGGAGTAGATGGAGACATTCACAGGCTCATGGCAAGCGTGCTACATGATTGATGTGCGCCACAAAAGCTTGCCAGTTGAGGAAATTCACGGGTGGTAATGGTTGTGGTTTTGCTTCGTATAAATGCATTTTTCATGCACTACCACTTAGCCTGTGTAGCTCGGCCTGATATTCATGTATTGACCTGTGCTCAGGGTTGTTAAGCAGCTCTCCATAAAACCTGTGTTAAATTGTTGTGCAACTATATTGCCATCCGACCCCGCGTGATATTGCTTGTTATTAGTGAACCGATACAAGGGAGAGGAGACGAGGAAGTGGGAGAGATAGAGGCACCAGCTTCACCATTGGGGTCGATGTGTTCATTAGGATCCTTTACATGGATAGTGTGTGCACCTTCAGAAACACTAGTCACACCACCTATGCCTATTGTGTCTACATAACTTGCTCCATCTCCAACATCATCTTTAAAAGCATCTTGCGCAGAAGCATTGCCTACACCTTTAGCATTTATCTGCTCGAGATGTAGTACCAACTCCATCTACTGCATCAGCAACAACACCTACATATTCTGTAGCATCACCATTTTGAGCATCACCTTCATGTGCTGCATTGACATCATCTACAACATTAGTAACATTAGTTGCATCTGCTTCATCAGCAGCACTACCCGCATCTGTAGGACCACCTACATTACCAACACTAACTACATCAACAGTACCAGTTGTTGGTTATTGTCACAGACACGCGCAAGTGCCCTCTTGTCTCCATTCATGCACACACCTCACCACTGCAGGTGATTGATCTGGATTAAGGCTCCCTGGTGCAAGACTGTGGTGCAGCATGAAGAGCACAGAGGATATTCCTCCAAGCTGCCAAGTGGTGGCTTCAGCACCAGCCTTGTCACATGCCTTAGTTTAGTAATACACTCACGTGCTAAAAGGGGATACAACTTGTGGGAATGCATGCTTGTTAGTTGATTGCATACTTGCATGTTCCTAGAGTGGTGAACCGGGTTGCTGATCCCTCGGGACCACACGTCCGGCTTGTGCCGGCGTGTGAGAAACCGCCTGGAGCTCGTTCGCTCCAGGGTCAGGTTCGATCCCTGGGTGGCGGCCGGGCCCCACGACGAGTGTCTCGCGAAATGGAATAGCCTAGGCAGCAGGTTGGGGCAGCAGCGTTGTTGATGCAGCGTGCAGGCTTCCACGCTCGTTGCTTAAGTCAGCTGCCTCCTCAGTCTGCTGCTCTAGAGTCTAAGTCTGGAAGCTCTGGGTTTGTTACTCAGAAGTGCGCGCCAGTGTTAGCGCCAGAAAGCAGCTGAAAACTGTAAGTAACTGATTAGGAATGAAGAATGAACAACAATGGGAGACCCCTCCAAGTTCTAGGCCCCCCCCCAGCTCTGTAGAGCTTGTTACTCAGTTCAACAGCCAATCAGAAAATAGCTCAGTTCAGGCTGGCAGGTTTTCTCGGTGAGGCCTGCCAGGCAGCCGACAGCCCAAAACCCGGGCGTCGTCCGTTTTGCCTGAAAACTGGACCATACCATAATACCGCCGCTGCGAACGCAGCCGTGCGGTCAGAATCTGCTAGAAAAATAGTAGCGAGGAGTTATGGCAGCCTAAACCCAGATAGTGCCCACAACGGTTTATGCTACCAAACAGGGCCACGCAACATGCAACTGGGACCCTAGGCAGTGCATGACGATGCAGACGCGATGGGACGCGCTGGACGCATGCAAGCAGCAACTGCGGTGTCAATGACCGCCGGCAGCACGACCGCCGAGGAGGCCTGCCGATGGAGCTGAGCGCGTCGCCGGAGAGAGGAGGCTCCAGCGAACTGCGAGAAGACCTCAGCGTGCGTCGGCTCCACCGGACGACACTCCATCAGCGTCGAGTCTCGCCGTCAGTCATCTGCACGCCGATNATCCAAGAGCCACGTACTCAGCCTCAGCAGTGCTGCGTGCAATGCACCCCTGCTTGCCACTGCGCCAGGACACAGCCGTGCCGCCAATCAGAAAGATCCAGCCTGTGCGACTCTTACCGTCCGGACTGCCGGCCCAGTCGCTGTCGGTGTAGCCCACTGCGACAACAGACGGTTGACGGCGGAACATGAGACCTCGCCGAGGAGTCGAGACGACATAGCGCAGTACTCGGATC
The DNA here is from genome assembly GCA_023375785.1 of Penium margaritaceum. Lineage (NCBI taxonomy): Eukaryota > Viridiplantae > Streptophyta > Zygnematophyceae > Desmidiales > Peniaceae > Penium > Penium margaritaceum. The sequence continues at coordinate 75,864 of SZWC01003427.1, forward strand.
GCGGCCTCGTGGTGGAGGTGACGCGGCTCCTGAGAAAACTGGGCCAGGAGGTTGACGGCGAACGCGATGTCTGGACGCGTCGTCGTCGCCAGGAACATCAGTGACCCGATGACTCGCAGGTACGTGGTCACGTCAACTGGCTCCCCCACAACAGCTGGGTCAGGACTCTTCAGCTTCACCTGGCCATCGGGCGACATGGGTGAGGATGCGCTCGGCACGAGTGGCAGGTCCTCGGCGAAGCGAGTGGACAGGGTTTGCACATAGGCAGCCTGGTGGACGTGCAGGATGCCCTGGGAGCGATCATGCTCAAGCTCCATGCCCAGGAAGACTCGGGCAGAGCCAAGGTCCTTCATCTGGTAGGCGGCGTGCAGCAAGTCCTTGACGCGCTGGATGGCGGCCGTGTCTGGCGACGCAATGAGGAGATCATCGACGTAGACCAGAACCGCGGCGAAGGTCTGACCTCGCGGGCTGATAAACAGTGCGGGGTCAGCGGTGCTGCGCTGGAGGCCGCCACGGAGAAGCGTGCTGCTGATCTCCTGGTTCCAGCACCGAGGTGACTGCTTCAGGCCGTAGAGGGCCTTCCGCAGCCGCCAGACTCTCCCAGTGCCATCGTCGAAGCCTGGGGGCTGCGTCATGTAGAGCTCCTCATCCTTGAGTGATCCATGGAGGAATGCGTTACTCACATCCATCTGATGCAGCTCCCACCCATGCTGGGCAACCAGGCTGAAGAGCGCCCGACTAGTGGAGAACCGACCGACTGGGGCGAAGATCTGGTCGTAATCGATTCCAGGGACTTGCGCGAACCCCTTTGCTGTAAGGCGGGCCTTGTACTTGTCCAAGGACCCATCAGGCTTCCACTTGCGCCGAAAGACCCACTTGGCACCGATGGCCTTCCGACCTGGAGGAAGGTCGACGAGGTCAAACACGTGGTGCTGTCGGATGGCAGCGAGCTCCTCGGCGCAGGCAGCATCCCAATGTGCAGCCTCAGGAGAGGCTCGAGCCTCACGTAGGGTGGAAGGGTCCTCTGGGCGCGCTGTGGACCGGACTGAGAGGGCGTGTGCATCACGAGCCCCAGGTGGGATGCGGGCGAGTGCAGCCACAACAGCATGCCGATGCTCGTGCTGAAGCATGGCGTAGCCCAGTGCAGAACCTGGATGAAGGTCTGCGATGATGGCGGAAGTGGACAGGCCGAGAGCCTTTGTGCCAGGGTTCCCACTCACGACTGTGGGAGTGGAGGAGACACGTGGAGCTACAGGGGGTCGAGGTGCTGCGGGACGCGGAGCGACGGTCTGGCCTCTCACTGTCGGACGAGGTCGGAGGCTGCCGCCTGGGCCACGTGTGTAGCGCGGTCGGGCAGAAGACGATCCTGAGTCCGACGTGTCAATGGAGGCGGACGGGGCAACTGGTCCGGAGGAGCCAGTGGAAGTGGCAGGCGCTGCTGGTCCGGGGGAGTCAATCGGCTCAGAGGAGCCAGTAGACGCGACAGGCGCTAATGGCTCGGAGGGGCCAGTGGATGTGACAGGGACTGTCGGTCCGGAGGGACGAGGGGATGCGACTGAGGCTGCTGGTCCGGAGGGGCCAGCGGACGCGACAGGAGCTACAGGCCCAGGGGGGCCAGTAGATGCGACAGGCGCTGCTGGCCCGGAGGGGCTAGCGGACGTGGCAGGGGCTGCCGGCTCGGAAGGGCCAGCTAACACGACAGGTGCTGCTGGCCCGGAGGGGACAGCGGACGCGACAGGTGCTGCTGGCCCGGAGGGAACAGCGGACGCGACAGGTGTTGCTGGCCCGGATGGGACAGCGGGCGCGACAGGTGTTGCTGGCTCTGAAGGGCTAGTGGACGCGACTGGGACCGTTGGCCCGGGGGGGCCAGTGGACGCGACAGGGGCTATCGGCTCAGAGGGACGGGGTGATGTGTCACCTGGAAGCGACAGGACGGAGGACGGACTCACCACTCCCCCACGCGACGGGAGGGACACGGACGAGCCGGACCGGATGAGGTCGCGGGGAAACAGGTCCTCGAAGAAGAGGGCATCGCGGGACTCGACGATGCAATGTCGGGATGGGTCCCAGAAGCTCCAGGCTTTGGACTGACGAGACACCCCGAGGAAGGTGCAGGGGCGTCCGCGGGGGGCGAGCTTGCCGCCCTGCTGCGGGGCNACAACGGCGACGCAGCCCCAGACGCGAGCGGGGCGGAGGTCAGCGCGCCGACCGCACCAGCGCTGGTAGGGCGTGGACTGGCGGGGAAGGGGACCGTGGGGAACCCGGTTCCAGACCCAGGTCATGTAGGCCATGGCTTCAAAATAGAAGCCGTCAGAGAGACCAGACTCGACGCGCATGGTGCGAACGGCGTCGGCCATGGTACGGTTCAACCGTTCGGAGACGCCGTTCTGGGCGGGTGTGTAGGGCGCAGACGTCTCATGGTGGATACCGCGGGAGGCGAGAAAGGTCGTGGCCTCACCCAGGTACTCGCCACCGCGATCGGAGCGAAAGCGGCGGAGGGGGCGGCCACACTCGCGCTCCATGAGGACAAGCCAGTCCTGAATGGTTCGGGCGACATCGCTTTTCTGCCGGAGGCAGAAGACCCAGCGGTAGCGAGAGTAGTCGTCCGTAAGAGTGAGGACTTAGCGGCCATGCTCACCGACAGACTCAGTGGGGAGAGGGCCCATGACATCCGAGTGGACAAGGTCAAGAGGGGCGGACGCGCGGGAGGAAGACAGGGGGTAGGTGGACCGGTGCATCTTCCCCTGAGCGCAATCAATGCACTCAGTGGGACACGGGAGAGGAAAAGTCTCCGGGTCAAGGCCTTTGGCCGGCTGTGTGCGAAGCATGCTCTCTACGGCGGCCGAGTGGACGTGGCAAAGGCGGCGGTGCAAGAGGTGGGTGTGCTGTGGAGACAGCGTGCTGGTGACAAACACATGACCTGTGGCTGCCGACGGGGAGGAGACGGGAGGGGAAGAGGAGAGGCGGGGAACATGCCACAAGTTGCCACGAGCGGTGGCGTGCAGGATGACAAGACCAGACGGACGCAACGACATAGTGCCGACACCACGCGAGTGCACAACATCCATACTCATGCGGTCAAGGGCAGTCACGAACAGGAGGCTGAGCTCAAGACCAGGGACAAAGAGAACATCGGTCAGGAAGACGTCACCGGCTGGACCACGGAAACGAACGACGCCAACACCACGGACAGGTAACACCTGTCCGGAGCCTTTCCGGACACCGGAGACATCGCCGACAGGACCAAGCATACTGAAGGCCTCGCGAGAGGCCGTCATGTGATGCGTGGCCCCGGAGTCGATGATCCAGGTCTCGGCAGGATCCTGGACAGGGGTCGCCAGATCACTCACGGTCACGTGGCAGCAAGCGAGGGACGCGGACGCGGTAGAAGGGGGCGCGAAGCGAGACTGCCAGTCATCAAGCCATGCGATGTCGTCAAGAAGTGGGGTGGAGGAGACCACGGGAGACGACGAGATATACGAAGAAAGAGGACACGACCGCAGCTCAGTCTCAGTCATGCAAGGAGGATCCGGGGGGCAGGATGTGACGCAACTCGCACTTCCCTGGGGAGGAGGGCGAGGTAGGCCAAGCTGGAGCACGATGAACTGCTCCAGCTAGCGGTCACGGGAGGACGGCCCAGGAGTGTAGACGTAGTGAGGAGTGGCGGCGCCGGAACCCGGGTAGTAGGAGGGCGGAGCCGGCGAAGGAAGCGGAGGCGCCGACGGCTGAGGGTAGTACTGCTGTGGGTAGTGCTGCTGCGGCGCGGCTGTCGGCGGGACAGCCGGAGCTGCCGAAGGGGCAGAGCTGCTGGACGAAGTCGGAGTGTCGGGACCAGCAGCAGCGACGGCGGCAGAGGCGAGGCGGCGCTCCCGCTGACGGCGCATAGTGGCGATGACGCGCGCCTCCTCCGTCGGGAGAGGGCACGTGTACCACCCGTGCCCGGGCTGACCACAGTTGTGGAAGACCGAGCCACTACCGCTGGACCCGGTCGACGACTGCTGTTGCTACTGCTGCGGCGGACCCTTGCCTTTCCTGTTGCAGTTCTTCTTCTTCCCCGAAGACGACGAGGTAGCTGTGGCAGGGGAGGAGACAGCCACGGAGGCAACGGCAGGGGAAGCGACGGTAGGGGAAGCAAGTGCCTCCGTGCGATGGAGCTGAGACTCCTGGTGAGCTTCCTCAATGCGGAGGAAGAGCTCGTATGCCCAGGGCATGAGAGTGCCCTGGGCCGCCATGGTGGAGAGGACGTCCTGGGGATAGTGGACGAAGACGTCCGCGTACGCACTGGTGGCGCCGCGCTTGATGGTGAGGAGCGCAGACAGAGGGGGCGGAGCAGACTTGCCGAGACGACGAAGGATGTCCTCCGCCCGCTGCCAGTAGGCAGTGACCGTCTCAGTCTCCCCCATGTGCAGGGAGTTGAATTCCCGAAGCAGACGGCTGATCTCAGCGTCGCTGGATACGCGATGGGGCCTGGTGAGGACGTGCCATGCAGCTGCAGGGTCTGGGATGTCGCCAGCGGTGAAGTCGCCGAGGAAGGGCTCCAGGGCAAGGCGGGAAGCGGGGGGGGCGACAGGGACAAGGGCGCGGACGGCGCGACCAGCGTCATACAGCTGATCGGCCTGGGTGGAGTCATAAGGCAGGGTGTAGTAGGCCCACAGACCTTCACCCTGCGCCCAGATCCGGAAGCTGAGCTCCCAGCTCCGGAACTGCTCGCCGCTCTGAAGCGGCGGCGGAGGTGTCTCAAAGTCCTTCTGCCTGCGGCCGGCACCCAAAGTGGGGCCAAGGACGGAGGTCACTGTCTGCCGTTGGCGCTGAGTCTGCTGCTGTGCCAGGTAGTACGTGGCAGCGGACACAGCGGGGCTAGCATGCCCGGGGGGGATGAAGGACAGCGGCACACTGGTGGCGCTGTGGGAAGCGACCGGCTGTAGCACTGCAAGCTGCTGCGTCAAGGCGGCAAGCTGTTGCTGAAGAGCAGTGAGAGGGTCAGGGTGGCCGCCAACGTTGCCAGTGGGCTGCTGCTGCTGCTGCTGCAAAGGCGGCGGCTGCTGCTGCTGCTGCAGCGGCGGTGTCTGCTACTGCAGCGGCAAAGTCTGCTGCTGCTGCTGCAGGGGCGGCGGCTTTTGCTGCTGCCGGGGCGGCGGCTGCTGCTGCTGCAGGGGCGGCGGCTGCTTCTGTTGCAGGGGCGATGGCTGCTGCTGCTGCAGCGGCGGTGGCTGCCGCTGCTGCAGCGGCGGTGGCTGCTGCTGCTGCTGCTGCAGGGACGGCGGTTGCTGCTGCTGCAGTGGCGGTGGCTGCTGCTGCTGCTGCTGCAGCGGCGGTGGCAGTTGTTGCTGCTGCTGCAGCGGCGGCGGCTGCTGTTGTTCCTGTTGCGGCGGCGGCGGCTGCTGTTGCTGTAGCGGCGGTGGCTGCTGCTGCTGCAGCGGCGGCGGCTGCTGCTGCTGAAGCGGCGGCGGGTGCTGCTGCTGTTGCTGCAGCAGTCGCTGCAAGAAGGGAGGGGTAGGGGTCCCCCCACCAAAGGAGGACCCCTCATCAGGACTACCTTCCATGACTAAGTGTCCCTTGTTTGCTCTTCTTTCCCCTTTTTTTGTTTTTTTTTGTTTTTTTTTGTTGATGACGTCAGCAGTGACGTCAGCAGTGACGTCAACAGAGGGGTGCTGACGTCAACAGCGGCGGATGTTGGGGCCGCTGCTGTTGTTGTTGAACCTGATGCCGCTGCTGCTGCTGCCGCCGCTACTGCTGCTGCTGCTAGCTTGCTGCTGCTGTTGCTGCTGCTGCTACTGCTGCTGCTACTGCTTGCTTGCTGCTGTTGCTGCTGCTGCCGCTGCTGCTGCTGCTGCTGCTTGCTTGCTGTTGCTGCTGCTGCTGTGGCTGCTGCAGTTGCAGCCGCAGCTGCTGTCGCTGCGAGCTGGTGCGGCTGCCGCGGCTGCTGCAGCTCGCCGCTGCGGCTGTGCGCTGCTGCAGCCGCGCGCTGCTGCTGCCGCCCGCTGCTGCGGCTGCTGCGTGCTACAGCAGCAGCTCGCTGCTGCGGCGGGTTGCTGCAGCGAGCTGCGGGGGTGGGGGATTTTTTTCTGTTGCCCTCTTTTTTTTCTTCCTTTTCTCTTTGTCAGCGGGCAGCAGCCCGCTGTCTGCAGCGAGCAGCGGGCTGCTGCTCGCCTGGCAGCAGCGAGATGCTGCTCGCTGGCAGCAGCGGGCTGCTGCTCACTGCTCGCTCGCTACGAGCAGCGAGCAGCAGCAGCCGCGGCTGGCAGCTTCTGCCGCTGGCTGCTGCTGCGGCTCGCTGCAACAGCTGCTGCAGCTCGCTGCTGCTGCTGCACGCTGTTGCAGTTGCTGCGTGCTGCGGCTGTTGCTTGCTGCCGCTATCGCTGCTGCCTGTTGCCGCTGCCGCTGCCGTTGCTGCCTGCTGCCGCTGCGGGCTGCTGCTGCGAGCTGTTGCTGTGCGCAGCTGCTGCTGCTACACGCTGCTGCTGCTGCTACGCGCTGCTGCTGCCGCTGCCGCAAGCTACTGCTGCTGCTGCCGCGAGCTGCTGCTGCTGCGTGCTGGTGCGAGCTGCTGCTGCCGCCTGCTGCTGCTGGTGGTGCCAGTCACTGCACCTGGGTGACGTCGCCGCTTGCGTCGTCGCCCGCAGACGTCAGACGCCGCCTGCCGCTCACCTCCTCGCGTCACGCGTGGGGGTCAGTGCTGCCGAAAAAATTTCGGCAGCATTTCCCCTGGCCCAGTGGCCGTGGGAAAAAGTCTGACGCCGCCACCAGGCGGTTCAATACTGCCGGAAAAAATCCGGCAGCATTTCCCCTGCACTGGCACGTATGGGGGTCCGCCGGCGTTGTCTGGCACCTGTTCGTCAGTCTTCTGCTGCTGCTGTTACGCTCTGGCTCTGATACCAAAATGGAATAGCCTAGGCAGCAGGTTGGGGCAGCAGCGTTGTTGATGCAGCGTGCGGGCTTCCACGCTCGTTGCTTANGTCAGCTGCCCCCTCAGTCTGCTGCTCTAGAGTCTAAGTCTGGAAGCTCTGGGTTTTGTTACTCAGAAATGCGCGCGCCAGAGTTAGCGCCAGAAAGCAGCTGAAAACTGACAATGACTGATTAGGAATGAAGAATGAACAACAATGGGAGACCCCTCCAAGTTCTAGGCCCCCCCCAGCTCTGCAGAGCTTGTTACTCAGTTCAACAGCCAATCAGAAAATAGCTCAGTTCAGGCTGGCAGGTTTTCTCGGTGAGGCCTGCCAGGCAGCCGACAGCCCAAAACCCGGGCGTCGTCCGTTTTGCCTGAAAACTAGACCATACCATAATACCGCCGCTGCGAGCGCAGCCGTGCGGTCAGAATCTGCTAGAAAAATAGTAGCGAGGAGTTATGGCAGCCTAAACCCAGATAGTGCCCACAACGGTTTATGCTACCAAACAGGGCCACGTAACATGAAACTGGGACCCTAGGCAGTGCATGACGATGCAGACGCGATGGGACGCGCTGGACGCATGCAAGCAGCAATTGCGGTGTCAATGACCACCGGCAGCACGACCGCCGAGGAGGCCTGCCGATGGAGCTGAGCGCGTCGCCGGAGAGAGGAGACTCCAACGAACTGCGAGAAGACCTCAGCGTACGTCGGCTCCACCGGACGACACTCCATCAGCGTCGAGTCTCGCCGTCAGTCATCTGCACGCCGATGTACACAAGCCGGGAGGACACAACAGAGCACAATGAGAGATGTGCAAAAACCAACATCGCGTGGGTGGCCCGGTCAACTGGCTCTCACCACCTTGCTCACACTGTACTCTCTCGTCAAGCTGTGTCTTGTTACTACACTTTTCTAAGTCGTGAGCGTTCCCCGATCCATGGCGTACCTCGTTGCTTGTCACCTGCTTCCTTGCTAGCCTAGCGTCTACGCCTTGTTGTGATGTCAGTCATACACAGTTGTACAGTTGGTTGTGACCACTCGGCCGTGTCCATGCTCGTGCAGATCCTTGAGGCGGACCCAGCTGGAGACAGAGTTCCCTGAGGTGATGCTCCACCCGCTGGAGGCAGCCTGGCAGTCTACCCAGTGTACCAGAGGGCTCCCACATCCCACGGACGACGTTTGGAGGTCTTCAGGATTTTCTCGGTGGACAGCCCTGCCAGGCTGATTTACATGTTTGTTTTCTTACACTCTCCGGCTGTTCCCGGACGTAGGCGTGTGACCAGTCGTTGTGCCTGTCTTTTCATCGTGCATCCGTAGGATCAGACGGCACTCCGTTTGGACGCTTGTGCGCAGAATTATGGCCAAAACAGTGGTTTTGGGCCGGTTCAGGTTTGACAGGCACCGCCGTGTGCGCCACCCGCTGTGAGCCACGGCGGCTATTTATGCTGTGGACCTGTCATTTGTTATCTCTCTCTGCATTTACTTCAGTTGAAGCTTGAGATACAAGTGCACGTGTCTCTCCCTACCCTTGCTGTCCCTTGCATGACCTGTGTGTCAAC
>SZWC01003427.1:108298-146622 GCA_023375785.1 Penium margaritaceum
GCGGGCTACACTGACAGCGACTGGGCCGGCAGTCCGGACGGTAAGAGTCGCACAGGCTGGATCTTTCTGATTGGCGGCACGGCTGTGTCCTGGCGCAGTGGCAAGCAAGGGTGCATTGCACGCAGCACTGCTGAGGCTGAGTACGTGGCTCTTGGATCAGGCGCGTGTGAGAGTGTGTGGTTGCGTCGTCTGTTGTCCGAGTTGCGTCAGTCTGTCCCATCCATCACGTTGCACTGTGACAATGAGAGTGCCATGGCCATCGCCGACAATGACGGCGTGCATCACACGCGCACAAAGCACATCAACGTTGAGTATCACTATGTGCGTTCATTGTTGCATGACGGTAGCATCAGCATTGTGTGGGTTGAGACAGCACGGCAGTTGGCTGACTTCCTGACCAAGGCACTGAAGCGCGACTCGTTCAAGAAGGCTGTGAGTTCGGTCGGTGTACGTCCGTGAGTGGCTCTCTCTTTATCTCTGCCTGCGTCTCTGCATGCCCTGGGGGAGTCTGGATGTTGACCATGTCCCTGTCCGCCCATGTGCACTACGCCTGTGAGTCATGGGGGAGTGTTGGTTTTTGCACATCTCTCATTGTGCTCTGTTGTGTCCTCCCGGCTTGTGTACATCGGCGTGCAGATGACTGACGGCGAGACTCGACGCTGATGGAGTGTCGTCCGGTGGAGCCGACGCACGCTGAGGACTTCTCGCAGTTCGCTGGAGCCTCCTCTCTCAGGCGACGCGCTCAGCTCCATCGGCAGGCCTCCTCGGCGGTCGTGCTGCCGGCGGTCATTGACACCGCATTTGCTGCTTGCATGCGTTCCAGCGCATCCCATTGCGTCTGCATCGTCATGCACTGCCTAGGGTCCCAGTTGCATGTTGCATGGCCCTGTGTGGCAGCATAAACCGTTGTGGGCATTATCTGGGTTTAGGCTGCCATAACTCCTTGCTACTATTTTTCTAGCAGATTCTGACCGCACGGCTGCGTTCGCAGCGGCGGTATTATGGTATGGTCCAGTTTTCAGGCAAAACGGACGACGCCCGGGTTTTGGGCTGTCGGCTGTCTGGCAGGCCTCACCGAGAAAACCTGCCAGCCTGAAACTGAGCTATTTTCTGATTGGCTGTTGAACTGAGTAACAAGCTCTACAGAGCTGGGGGGGGGCCTAGAACTTGGAGGGGTCTCCCATTATTGTTCATTTCTATTCAGTCACTTACAGTTTTCAGCTGCTTTCTGGCGCTAACACTGGCGCGCGCGTTTCTGAGTAACAAACCCAGAGCTTCCAGACTTAGACTCTAGAGCAGCAGACTGAGGGGGCAGCTGACTTAAGCAACGAGCGTGGAAGCCCGCACGCTGCATCAACAACGCTGCTGCCCCAACATGCTGCCTAGGCCATTCCATTTGAAATATGGGTCCACGGTGGTTTGTACTGGCACCTCGGGAGACCTATTATTGATTGATCGTGTCTTTGTTGACCTTTTATTAGACATTTGTAGTTTGTATGTGGTCGAGGCCCGGATGCCCGGTAACGTGCTCCGGCGTCTTGGAAGGCCTAAACTTTCCTCGCTTGGCCTACTAGTGATGCTAGGTTATCACTGTAGAGTCTGGATTTCTTTTGGGTATATTGCAAATTTTTAGGTCGGTTGAGACCCGGGCACACGGTTTAATGTTCCGTTGCCTCGGGAGGCCTCCCTTGTACGGTTTCACGTTCGGTGACATGTGTATTCCTCGTTCGCGTATTTTGGCACGACGGGGATGACTAGGCATGAGAAGATGCGTGGAAGCTTCCTAGCGACACAGCCGCTGACTAGGCGTCAGTGCCTGGTCAGACGGTAACGACAGTCACAAGTCGTGCACACAACGGCAAGGGTCTGGCTAGGAGATGTAAGGCAAAGCGTCAGAATGCTTCAATAGCATTTGCAGAGAGAGATGGCAAATGACAAGTCCATGGCATAAGTACCTGCCGCGGCGCACGGCGGGTGTCGCATGCGGCAGTGCAAGATCTGTCATAAACCGGCCCAAAACCATTGTTTTGGCCGTAACTCTGCGCAGACATATTAGAACGCTACGACGTCTGAACCTAGACGTGCATGATCAAAAGCAGGACGCTACGACTGGTCATATGCATGCATCCGGCATCAAACGGTGGACACACAATGCAAAAGCATGAAAATCGGGCCCATGGCCAGTCCACCGATAAACTCTTGCGTGCTGCAGAAAAACCGAAAGAGGTCCCGGGTAGCGTCCAAAGCTCTGGAACGGTCGTGAGTCAGCTCCAGGATGATAGTCCGCCATGAGATGACGCACCGGTGCCTCCAGGGTCCGCATCAGGGATGTGCACGAGTATGGACACGGCGGAGTGGTCACAGTAAACTGTAGAGGTCGACAGGAACGTCACAAATCACAACACACCCCCATGACCCGATGGTACGCATGTCCATACACGTGCAGCACTGAGATGAGTACAAAAACGAGTACAACGACAAATGTGGCGGGGACACAAACATACCCCACACTCAACCACTCTCAGGCAATGGGCAAAGTCCAACATAATGAATGGCCACCAGGAACTTTCCGCGTGCTAGTGCCTTCGTCAAGAAGTCAGCACGCTGCATTTCAGTGCCAACCCAAATGACGGAGATCACGTGTCGCTCCACCAGATCACGCATGAAGTGGTGCTCAACCGCACTGTGTTTCGTGCGAGCATGAAAGACACCAGATTTCTTTGCGATGGCAAGAGCACTCTGGTTGTCGCAACGAAGCACAATGGCGGGTAATGACTTGCCAAGCTGAAGGAACATGCGCTACAGCCATGCTGCCTCAGCAGCCCCTGCACCCAGAGCAACGTACTGTGCCTCCGATGAGCTACGTGCAATGCAGCCCTGCTTCCCGCTGTGCCAGGACACAGCGGTCCCATCGAGTAGGAACACTTAACCGGTGCGACTGCGTCCATCTGGGCTCCAGGCCCAGTCGATGTCGGTGTAGCCGTCAAGGACCACCGAACACTGCCGGCGAAAGCAGAGTCCGAGGTACGGTGTGGAGACCACGTACCGCACCACTCGCACAACTGCGTGAATGGCTCTAGCGCGTGGAGCCTGCGAAAACTGGGCATGGATGTTGATGGCAAATGCGATGTCAGGATGTGTGGTAGTGGCCAGGTACATCAATGATCCGATGAGACGGAGGTACAGGGTCACATCCACTGTCTCCCCCAGTTGTGTGGGATCATCAACCTTAGGGTATCCTGCCCGTCAGGTGTGAGAGGTGTGGAAGCCGTGGGCACTACGCCGAGAGGGTCGCTGAAGCGCTCCCCCACAACACGTGCGTATCGGGCTTAATGCAGTAGTAGAGTACGACGTTTGCGATCTCGCACGATCTCCATGCCAAGAAACACCGCTGCATGACCAAGGTCCTTCATCTTGTAGGCAGTCCGGAGGACAGCCTTGGCCTCCTTCACGGTCTCCAATGAACGATACGCGATCAAAAGGTCGTCAACATAGACCATGATGGTGGTGAATCGCTCGATCTCTTCATCCGCGTTCGTCGGATGAAGAAAGAGGGGTCTGCCTCGCTCTGTACATATCCCGCACGAGTCACGGTGCCAGTGATCTCCTGGTTCCAACACCGAGGAGACTGCTTGAGGCCGTACAAGGACTTGCGCAAGCGCCAGACCTTGTCATCGTCCTCAAAGCCGGGTGGCTGAGCCACATAAATTTCCTCATCCAGAGAGCCATGGAGGAACGCATTGTTCACATCCATCTTGTGCAGTTCCCAGTCATGCTGAGCCACTACACCGAACAGAGCTCGAGCTGAGGTCATGCGTGTTGGTTATTGTCACAAACACACGCAAGTGCCCTCTTGTCTCCATTCATGCACACACCTCACCACTGCAGGTGATTGAACTGGATTGAGGCTCCCTGGTGCAAGACTGTGGTGCAGCATGAAGTGCACAGTGTAGATGCCTCCATCAAGCTGCCAAGTGGTGGCTTCAGCACCAGCCTTGTCACAAGCCTTAGTTTAGTAATAACCTCACGTGTCAAAATGGGGATACAACTTGTAGGATTGCATGCTTGTTAGTTGATTGAATACTTGCATGTTCCTAGAGTGGTGAACCGGGTTGCTGATCCCTCGGGACCACACGTCCGACTTGTGCCGGCATGTGAGAAACCGCCTGGAGCTCGTTCGCTCCAGGGTCGGGTTCGATCCCTGGGTGGCGGCCGGGCCCCACGATGAGTGCCTCGCGTGGGTGGCCCGGTCAACTGGCTCTCACCACCTCGCTCACTACTCACTCTTGTCAAGCTGTGTCTCAACTACTTGCACTTTTCTTAGTCTTGAGCGTTCCCGATCCATGGCGTGCTTCATTGCTTGCCACTCACTTGCTTGCTAGCATAGTGCTTGTGGCTACCTACAATGCGGCCGACAGGGGCAAAGGTGTCAGTGTAATCGATGCCCTCAATCTGAGAGTACCCCTTGACGACGAAGCGAGCCTTGTGGCGTTCCAGTGAGCCATCCGGTTTCACCTTCTTGCGAAAAACCCAGCAAGAGGAGGCGGCAGACGCTGCCCTGTGGGAGAAGGCCATGCAGGAGGAGCTCACAGCCCTCCAAGACCATGGAGTCTTTGAGCTAGTGGATCTGCCTGCAGGTCGCAAGGCAGTCTCCGCCCGATGGGTCCTTCGGCGTAAGCTGAAACCCGATGGAACAGTCGACCGGTACAAGGCACGTCTCACAGCAAAGGGGTTCTCCCAGATCCCCGGCGTTGACTTTGATGAGACCTTCGCACCGGTCGGGAGATATACCACGGCTTGAGCACTTTTGAGTCTCGTCGCCCAGCACGACTGGGAACTGGAGCAGATGGATGTCAACAACGCCTTCTTGCACGGGAAGCTCGATGAAGAGATCTACATGATACAGCCCCCGGGCTTCACCGATGGCACGAGCAAGGTCTGGCGACTGCGCAAAGCCCTCTATGGGCTCAAGCAGTCGCCGCGGTGTTGGAACATGGAGATCTCCTCGACTCTCGAGCGGGGAGGTTACCGTCGCAGCACNGGCTGCGTACATACGCACACTGGGGGAGCGTTTTGCTCCTTTGCTCGCAGACATCCCCACCGCGTCCACACCGATGACTCCAGCAGGTCAGCGTCTGCTGAAGTCACTGGACTCAGCACAGCTGGGGGAGCCTGTCGACGTCACCGATTACCTCAGTGTTGTCGGCTCCCTCATGTATCTCGCCACCACCACTAGGGCAGACGTGGCCTTCGCGGTCAATTTCCTTGCCCAGTTCTCCCAGCAGCCTCGACAGAAGCATCTCGAGGTCGCACTGCGCGTCGTCCGCTACGCGTTGTCCACTGCACGCGTAGGACTCTGCTACCGTGCTCAGCCCTCTGTAGTCNGCACTGGTTACGTCTTCCTCGTCGGAGGGACTGCTGTCTCCTGGAAGAGTGGAAAACAGGGTTGTGTTGCCAGGAGCTCCAGTGAAGCAGAGTATGTGGCACTGGGTGCAGGTACGTGTGAGAGTGTTTGGCTGTCCCGCCTGTTGCAGCAGTTGCGTGTTCCCATTCATTGCATCACCCTGCGCTGTGACAACCAGAGTGCGAAGGCGATTGCTGAGCACGATGGCATGCATCACTCTCGCACTAAGCACATCAACATTGAGCATCACTTTGTACGCGAGCGCATTGCCACTCGAGAAGTTCAGGTTGTCTGGGTTGACACTCGTCAACAGCGTGCAGACTTCCTCACCAAAGCGCTCAGCAGTGGAATGTTCAAGGCGGCCGTGCATGCTGTTGGCCTGCTGCGCTCTCGTGATGCCGCCGGTTGATGTGAATCCTGTGGTGTTCTCCTCGTTCTATGTTCTGTGTGTGTGTGAGGCCTGTTCGTCTGTGGGTCATGGGGGAGTGTTGGTTATTGTCACAAACACACGCAAGTGCCCTCTTGTCTCCATTCATGCACACACCTCACCACTGCAGGTGATTGAACTGGATTAAGGCTCCCTGGTGCAAGACTGTGGTGTGGCATGAAGTGCACAGTGGAGATGCCTCCATCAAGCTGCCAAGTGGTGGCTTCAGCACCAGCCTTGTCACAAGCCTTAGTTTAGTAATAACCTCACGTGTCAAAATGGGGATGCAACTTGTAGGATTGCATGCTTGTTAGTTGATTGAATACTTGCATGTTCCTAGAGTGGCGAACCGGGTTGCTGATCCCTCGGGACCACACGTCCGGCTTGTGCCGGCATGTGAGAAACCGCCTGGAGCTCGTTCGCTCCAGGGTCGGGTTCGATCCCTGGGTGGCGGCCNCAAAATGGGGATACAACTTGTAGGATTGCATGCTTGTTAGTTGATTGAATACTTGCATGTTCCTAGAGTGGCGAACCGGGTTGCTGATCCCTCGGGACCACACGTCCGGCTTGTGCCGGCATGTGAGAAACCGCCTGGAGCTCGTTCGCTCCAGGGTCGGGTTCGATCCCTGGGTGGCGGCCGGGCCCCACGACGAGTGCCTCGCGTGGGTGGCCCGGTCAACTGGCTCTCACCACCTCGCTCACTACTCACTCTTGTCAAGCTGTGTCTCAACTACTTGCACTTTTCTTAGTCTTGAGCGTTCCCGATCCATGGCGTGCTTCATTGCTTGCCACTCACTTGCTTGCTAGCATAGTGCTTGTGGCTACCTACTGGTATCAGAGCAGGAGGGCTGTCCCTCCCGCCGCGACGTCCTGGGACCTCATGAGACTCACGCGTGCCACTGCTAAGCGACGGGTGATCCCGCACAAGCCACAGCACGAGGCCGTGGCGGTCTAAGCAGCAGCAGCAGCAGCAGCCATTCTGTGCAGCCGCTAGCATCACACTCGTGAACCTTAGCACGAGACCGTGGCAGCTTAGGCAGCAGCAGCAGCCGCCACTCTGTGCAGCCGCTAGCATTGAGCGACGGGTGATCCCGCACAAGCCACAGCACGAGGCCGTGGCGGCCTAAGCAGCAGCAGCAGCCGCCATTCTGTGCAGCCGCTAGCATCGGGCGACGGGTGATCCCGCACAAGCCACAGCAAAAGGCCGTGGCGGCCTAAGCAGCAGCAGCAGCCATTCTGTGCAGCCGCTAGCATCGCACTCGTGAACCTTAGCATGAGATTGTGGCAGCTTAGGCAGCAACAGCAGCCGCCATTCTGTGCAGCCGCTAGCATCGACCTGTGAACCTCCTTCGAGTCACAGCTAAGTCGCGGGTGATCCCGTGCAAGCCACAGCACGAGACCGTGGCAGCCTAGGCAGCAGCAGCAACCGCCGTCCTGTGCAGCTGCTAGCTTCGCAACCGTGACTCACGGGGCACACTCCCAGCCCCGACCGTACCCCTCATGACTGTGGCAGACCAAGTAGCCGCCGTTCTGTGCCGCCGCTAACGTCGCACCCGTCACTCACTGGGACACCCTCTCAGCTTCAAGCAATCTGTTTGTGACATCACCGCCTCGTGGTGATGCCTACTTGGCCCACCGTGGTGATCACCATCTCTGCAGCATCACCCCTCCGCCGTGTACGCCTCCGTACGCACGACGAAGGCTTGGACCACATCCAGTGCGTCTCAACGCTGTGCATTGCCTCGGCCTGGTGTGCTCATCTCACGTGCATCTTCATCGCTCAGCAGCCGTGACCTCACTTACGTCCCTCGCAGCAACAGCTCCAACCCTGCAGCCAGGCTTGACCCCAGCACACTCTCAATTACCTCGGGCTGCCCTGAGGCAGCCCAGCATTCAGAACGCTGGCGTCTCCGCCTGAGATCGAGCCCGCCCCTCCGTCATCCACGGCAGCTCGGGACCGTTCACGCAGTGACGAGGAGCTCGCGTACTACGAGGAGCGGGCGAAGAAAGAAGTGTGGTCGAGGGTGCGTCGCAGCAGTCCGGGGTATCACCCTGGTGAAGACTACGATCCCGCTGATCACTACACGTGGGTGGACGCAAAGGACTACGCGACTCATTGCCAGTCGGCGACGACGATTCTCCAACTTCGCTGAACCAACCGGCAACAGCACCACAACGGGACCACCGACCTCTTCACTCTCTGGTAAGCCCGCCCATTGCCCATAGGACGCGCCAGCAACACCGCCGTGCTGTTCCCCGTGGTGCAGCTCCACCTTCTGCAGCAGCAGAATCAGAAGCCTCTGCTCCGCGTTGTGCCGCATCTCCAGCCGCAACAGCTGCAGAGCCCATCTCGTCCCCTGATATTCTCTCAGCACTGCAGGCTATCCTTGCATCCAGCGCTGCCGTTGCCACTACCTTTGCAGCCACTGCACGTGCCGCACGTGCACCAGCCAGCACTGCTGCCGGTCGAGCCATTGACACGTACACTGCAGCGGTTGACCAGGGACCTTTGCCAGCAGCTGCTGTCAACGTAGCTACTCAGATTGCTGCAGCAGCAAACGCAGTTGCATCCGCCGCAGCCGCAGTAGCCACAGCACTCTCCAGTGCAGTTGACTCCGCCAACACCTCCACAACACAGGCAGCCTCTCTACCCTCCTCATCACCGTCAGTCACTCGGCACATACAACTGTTTGTCTTGACCGCCACAGTCATCTCCACTCTGTCAGGTGCAGCCCTGACAGGTGTAGCCTGCTTCGTTGTCACCACATCAGCTTTTGTCGCAGTCGTCGCCTCCTCAGTTGCTGCGGCACTGCCACCACTGTTCTCTCTGCACCGCCGTGCGTGGTGAGCTTGGCTTCTCTTGTTCTCCCGCTCTCTCTGCCTTTCCTGTATCGGCGTGTTCCTGCGTTCAGGTTGTTGCCTTGCAGCGCACTTCCAACACTGATATCTTACATTCCCACGCCCACTGGGGCAAGGGAAACTCTGCCGAATTTTTTTTCGGCAGAGTCACGCCACTGGCACAATGCCAGTTGACGATGACCAGTACACAGCACTGCAAGCTGAGCTTTAGCGTGAGCGCACTGCATTGCAGACAGCTCTGAGTGCTCAGCGCGCTACTGAAGAAAAATTGTGGGCTGAACAGGCTGACCAAGAGACATTCGCCGATCACATTGCTGACTTGGTTCTGAATCGTCTGCAGCCCACATTGTGTAGCACTCAGTCCGCTAGCATTGCTGCAGCGTTCTCCACCTCTCCCGCTTCCGCTTCCACTGCCGCTGGCACATCTTCCTCTGATCCACTTGCAGTCGCCGCAGCCGCTGGCGCTGCTGCGGCCAAAGCCCTTGCTCCATCAGCGTAACGCAAGCCTGACTTTGATTCCACTCCACCCCATTTCACCTCTAATCTTACTTTTCACTCTTGGGAGGTTCGTTTCAGTGCCTGGGCGTAAGGGGAACAACTCTGGGAATACTACCATGCACCAAATCCCTCAGCTGTTCCACCTTTTGTGCCAGTCGATTCTGAGTCGGCACGAGCGGTCCGTGCCCTCATTCGCGCCGGACCAGACGATCTCACTGATGAGATCCGATCCTACAATGCTGACACTGCACGCCGCACCCCCGCTGACCCGGTTGGGGCTTATGCCCTGATCAAGCGGCGCACGACAGTCACTGGACATGCAGCACAGAGCGTCCTCACCATCCAGTTCAACACGCTCTCCATGCGTGCTGACGAGACTGCTGACGCCTATTGGGCTCGCAGTCTGCGACTGCTGCTTGACCTCGGCAAGGCCGCCCCAGGCCAACTCCCTGTTGTTCTCTCCATCATCAACGGCCTCATCCCTGAGCTCAGCGACATCTTTCGCGAAGTGAAAGCCACAGAGCTGGAGCGTCTGGCGGCAATTCCTGTTCCCGCCGACACACCCCCTGGAATTGGGGCCTTATGGGAGTTCACCTCCCAGCGTCTTACCGACTGGTGGAGCTCCTTGCAGAACAAACGCATTCACCGTGCAGCCGTTGCAGCAGCAGCCACCACACTTCCCTCCTCCTCCTCCACCTCCTCAGCCTCCAGCTCGTCCTCCATCTCCACCTCTTTTACTACTGCCACCTCTCTTGCTTCCCAAGGGGGTGGGCGTGGTGGAGGGGGTGGCAAAGGTAAAGGCCGAGGGGGTGGCTCTAGCGGTGGCGGGCAGGGGAAGGGTGGCAAAGGTCGCGGTTCTGATAGCACCGCATCCCCCTCTTCCTCCTCCAGCACTGTCACTTGCTGGAACTGGGGCGCCGCTGGTCATGCGGCGCCTAAGTGCCCTGCACCACCAAATGATGCACGCCTGGCCTCCGCCATGCGTGCTCATTGGGCACGCTCTTCAGGGTCTGGTGGCGGCTCTGCCCGCTCCTCCACCTCCGCGGGGTCCAGTCGTGGCTCGGCACACGCTTCTTCTCCATTGTCTACAGCAGCTGCCTACAACACTGCCCTCTCTTCACCTTCTTCATCCGCACCCTGGGGTTGGCCCCCGGGGTTTGGAGGCCCTGTCTACTTCGGGCCTCCCTCTGGCTTCTACTCACCTCCAACATGGGCTTCCTCCACCCCTGGTCCCCAGCTACCCTCCTCTACCGCGCTCATCACCGGACCGCCTGAGGACGACCGCCAGCTGGACTCTGCGCTCTCTCACGCCGTTCACCAGCGTCACCTCCGTGATCAGGGAGGTGAGAGTGTACGTTCGGTTGAGAAGGGCCTTGCGTGTGCTGTTGACTCGTCTCTTCGTGGACCCCCCCCTGTCATGTTCAGGGGTGTCCCCCAGTTGACGTCCCATGGATTGAGGAGTGGCAGTCGTACAGTCTCCCTCGTTGCCTTGCCGCTTGTGGTCAGCGCCTCTTTCCTCGTTCTGCCATTGCCGCTGTGAGTCGTGACCCTGCGTCTGTCCGTTTGATGGATGGCTTCTGGATTCTTGATTCAGGGGCCACCAACCACATGACTTCCTGTAGTTCAGCGTTTGTGTCGCTGGGTCCTGTTGGTTCTGTTCGCTTTGTACGCACTGGCTCTGGCCACCTTCTCCCTGTCCAGGGTGTCGGTGTCGTCCATTTCAATGGCCCTGGGGGGGAGCTCTTCCTCCCTGACGTTCTCTATGTGCCCGCTCTTGAGCTCAGTCTGCTGTCTGTTACGACACTCGACGACCAGGGCATGGACTTCTCATCCAGTCGGGGTATTGCCTCTGTTATGCATCGCACTACTGGTCGTGTCTTACTGCGTGGCACTCGCTGTGACCGCTTGTTCCACGTGCCCTCATTTGCACCCCATCCCTCCACGACTGCTCTTGTTCATGTGGCTCGTTCCCTCACTCCTGCACATGCGCAGTTACTCCATCGTCGTCTCTGTCACATTCACACTGCCGCCATTGACAGTCTGCTTCGGGGCATGCCTGCGAATGGCCTTGATGCCGACACGTTCTCTGCACCCTGCCCCACTGACTGTCTCGACTGTGCTCAAGGCAAAATGCACCGCTCCCCATTCTCCACGTCTGAGTCTCGCACGTCTCACCCACTTGATCTCCTGCACACTGACGTCATGGGACCTCTTGCCCATGACGCCCTTGGGGGTGTCGGTCGTTATGTACTCTGTCTCACAGACGATTTTTCTCGCATGCGCTGGGTTTTTGCCCTTCGGCAAAAGAGTGATGTCTGTCCCGCACTTGAGTCCTGGCTACCACAAGCTGAGCTGGCCTGTGGTCGCCGGCTCAAAGTCTTTCGCTGTGACCGTGGTGGCGAGTTCATGGGTCCCACCGCTCGCTTTCTCACCTCTCGTGGGGTGTGTATGGAGCCCTCGGCCCCCTACACACCCCAGCAGAATGGTGTCTCTGAACGCTGGAACCGCACCCTCGCTGATGGTGTTCGTACTCTCCTCAGCGAGTCCTCCCTCTCTCCTGTCTTCTCCTTCGAGGCCATGTGCTACATGACCTGGGTGTGGAACCGTGTCCCGCACGGTCCCCTTCCTCGTCACGTCATCCCCTTTGAGCGCTGGTACGGTCGTCGTGCTGACCTCCGTCTGGCTTGTGTCTGGGGCTGTGTGGGTGCTGTCTGGTTGCCAGAGGACTTTCGTGATGGCAAACTGAATCCTCGTGCTCGCCTCTGCACGTTTCTTTGTGTCTCTGCCATGTCTAAGGCGTGGCGCTTCTGGGACCCCGACCGTTCCCGCGTCATCGAGTCGCGTGACGCCCTCTTCTTTGAGGATGTCTTCCCCCGTGACTTGTCCCATGTCCCTCCTCCGTCTTCTCTCTCCTCGCTTCGTCGGCTTGGGGGGGGTGGGTCTGTTCCAGCCTCCGATCTCCGTGCGTCCACGTCTACCTCTCACACAACGTCCCCTGTTGTCACTCCCACGGACAGTGACGAGGACTCAGTCTCTTCTGAGTCGGGGGCCTCAGTGCCCTCCCTGGAGTCCGGGTCACCTCTGTCCTCAGCCGGCAGCCCTGTGTCTTCACCGTCTACCGCCATTCCCGAGTCCTCACACTCGGCGCCCACTCCCGCACAGTCCACTGCCCACTCTACTCCCACCTCATCTCCTGGCGCTATAGTTTCTCCGGTGCTTGACACCACCGCAGGCGACGCGCCTGAGGCTCGGCTCCCCTGCCCAGAGCCTTATACTCGTGGGGGGAGACTTCGTGCTCTTCCTCCCTCTCAGTCCTCTCAGCCCTCCTCTTCTAGGGCGCCTATTGAGTCTCTCCTGGCAGGCTCGTCCACTGCCTCTCAACGAGTCACCCGCTCCAGAGCCTCATCCTCCACAGCTGGTCCCTCAGTGCGCCCCACCGGCCTTGATGCACTGGGCCTGTCTGTGAGCATTGTACACCCAAACTCTGCATTTGGCTATGCCCTTGTAGCCCACGAGTTCCACAGTGCTCTTGAGTCTTCTGTCGCCGGTTATGTCGCCGCATGCTTTGCGGCCGCTGGCCTCCCCACTCTCCCTCCTGAGCCCACCACTGTCCGGCAGGCTGGTGAGGCGGCAGACGCTGCCCTGTGGGAGAAGGCCATGCAGGAGGAGCTCACAGCCCTCCAAGACCATGGAGTCTTTGAGCTAGTGGATCTGCATGCAGGTCGCAAGGCAGTCTCCGCCCGATGGGTCCTTCGGCGTAAGCTAAAACCCGATGGAACAGTCGACCGGTACAAGGCACGTCTCACAGCAAAGGGGTTCTCCCAGATCCCCGGCGTTGACTTTGATGAGACCTTCGCACCGGTCGGGAGATATACCACGGCTCGAGCACTTTTGAGTCTCGTCGCCCAGCACGACTGGGAACTGGAGCAGATGGATGTCAACAACGCCTTCTTGCACGGGAAGCTCGATGAAGAGATCTACATGATACAGCCCCTGGGCTTCACCGATGGCACGAGCAAGGTCTGGCGACTGCGCAAAGCCCTCTATGGGCTCAAGCAGTCGCCGCGGTGTTGGAACATGGAGATCTCCTCGACTCTCGAGCGGGGAGGTTACCGTCGCAGCACGGTTGATCCAGCGCTCTTCTTGANCACGGGTGTTTTTGGGGATGGAGCTTGAGCGTGATCGTCAGCGTCGCACCCTGCATGTGCACCAGGCTGCGTACATACGCACACTGGGGGAGCGTTTTGCTCCTTTGCTCGCAGACATCCCCACCGCGTCCACACCGATGACTCCAGCAGGTCAGCGTCTGCTGAAGTCACTGGACTCAGCACAGCTGGGGGAGCCTGTCGACGTCACCGATTACCTCAGTGTTGTCGGCTCCCTCATGTATCTCGCCACCACCACTAGGGCAGACGTGGCCTTCGCGGTCAATTTCCTTGCCCAGTTCTCCCAGCAGCCTCGACAGAAGCATCTCGAGGCCGCACTGCGCGTCGTCCGCTACACGTTTTCCACTGCACGCGTAGGACTCTGCTACCGTGCTCAGCCCTCTGTAGTCATTGACGGCTACACAGACAGCGACTGGGCACATGACACAGATGCTCGCAGCTGCACTGGTTACGTCTTCCTCGTCGGAGGGACTGCTGTCTCCTGGAAGAGTGGAAAACAGGGTTGTGTTGCCAGGAGCTCCAGTGAAGCAGAGTATGTGGCACTGGGTGCAGGTACGTGTGAGAGTGTTTGGCTGTCCCGCCTGTTGCAGCAGTTGCGTGTTCCCATTCATTGCATCACCCTGCGCTGTGACAACCAGAGTGCGAAGGCGATTGCTGAGCACGATGGCATGCATCACTCTCGCACTAAGCACATCAACATTGAGCATCACCTTGTACGCGAGCGCATTGCCACTCGAGAAGTTTAGGTTGTCTGGGTCGACACTCGTCAACAGCGTGCAGACTTTCTCACCAAAGCGCTCAGCAGTGGAATGTTCAAGGCGGCCGTGCATGCTGTTGGCCTGCTGCGCTCTCGTGATGCCGCCGGTTGATGTGAATCCTGTGGTGTTCTCCTCGTTCTATGTTCTGTGTGTGTGTGTGAGGCCTGTTTGTCTGTGGGTCATGGGGGAGTGTTGGTTATTGTCACAAACACACGCAAGTGCCCTCTTGTCTCCATTCATGCACACACCTCACCACTGCAGGTGATTGAACTGGATTAAGGCTCCCTGGTGCAAGACTGTGGTGTGGCATGAAGTGCACAGTGGAGATGCCTCCATCAAGCTGCCAAGTGGTGGCTTCAGCACCAGCCTTGTCACAAGCCTTAGTTTAGTAATAACCTCACGTTTCAAAATGGGGATACAACTTGTAGGATTGCATGCTTGTTAGTTGATTGAATACTTGCATGTTCCTAGAGTGGTGAACCGGGTTGCTGATCCCTCGGGACCACACGTCCGGCTTGTGCCGGCATGTGAGAAACCGCCTGGAGCTCGTTCGCTCCAGGGTCGGGTTCGATCCCTGGGTGGCGGCCGGGCCCCACGACGAGTGCCTCGCGTGGGTGGCCCGGTCAACTGGCTCTCACCACCTCGCTCACTACTCACTCTTGTCAAGCTGTGTCTCAACTACTTGCACTTTTCTTAGTCTTGAGCGTTCCCGATCCATGGCGTGCTTCATTGCTTGCCACTCACTTGCTTGCTAGCATAGTGCTTGTGGCTACCTACAATGCGGCCGACAGGGGCAAAGGTGTCAGTGTAATCGATGCCCTCAATCTGAGAGTACCCCTTGACGACCAAGCGAGCCTTGTGGCGTTCCAGTGAGCCATCCGGTTTCACCTTCTTGCGAAAAACCCACTTGACCTGAATAGCCTTCCTCCCAGGTGGAAGGTCGACTAGCTCGTAAACTCTGTGCTCTCGGATGGCGCGAAGCTCATCCTCGCAAGTAGCATGCCAAGCGTCACCATCCTGTGATGAGAGAGCTTCCCTCATTGTGCCCGGGTCAGGCGCCATAGAGGGAGAACTCTTCGTGGCAAGAGCGCATGCCTCAGTGCTAGGTCTAACGACCACATGATCGGCTGCTGCATCATAAGCGATATGAAACTTGCGAGTGATGAGGTCGTGCCCTACGAGACACGCTGGATGTACCTCTACCTGCTCAGTGCGGACACTCAGGCCTAGGGCCTTTGTGCCGGGATCACTTCTCGCGATGCTGCGAGCGGGGCGACTGGGTTTGGGACCAGATACTCGTTGAGCTTCGGAGTCCAATGGTCGAAGACGACCGCCAGGCTCACGGGAGTAACCCGGGTTCGAGGGCCACACCTCAGGCTCAGGAACGGGTACAATCGTAGCTGGGGAGGTCTGAGGTAAGGAAGCTGGTGATGCCGTGCGAGGATATCCGAGTGTGGGAGACCCGGAGCTTGGTGTGACATGAGCAAGTGAGGTAGGTCCACACACAGTTGTAGGAGTGCTGGCGTACACAGGTACGGTCACAGGAGTACACACAGGTGCAGGATCATGAGTACCTGTGGGGCGTGAAGGGACAGGGGTAGAAGCCGGGCGTGGAGGAGAGATCTCTGGACCGATAGCAATATCACTGGGTCATCAAGCGCCGGAGAAGTGGAGGGAGCTCAAACGGATACAACAACCTGGTGATTGGTGCTCGCAGGCGTAGACTCCCCCATCCGTCGAGAAACCTCACACGTGGGAACGTATGTGACGGACAACGATGTGATCGAAGTCAGATCATGATAGGTGAGGAACTCAAAGAAGAGCGCGTCGCGGGACTCAACAATGCGATGACGAGTAGGGTCCCAAAAACGCCATTCCTTCGACCGCGGGGAGATACCGACGACGGCACACAAGCGACCCTGCGGTGAGACCTTGGACCCCTGCCGGTCCTCAGTGTACCACACAGAAGCCAAGGATCCCTAGACACGAGCGAGGCACAAGTCAGCACGGTGGCCGGACCAGAGCTCATACGGTGTGACGTGGTCCGGAAGAGGACCGTGCGGGAGGCGGTTCCAGACCCAAGTCATGTAGGCAAAGCCTTCAAAAGCGTAGGACTCTAGAAGACCGCACTCAGACCGCATAGCACGAACCGCATCCTCCATGGTGCGGTTCCAGCGCTCAGAAACACCGTTTTGCTGAGGAGTAGCAGGAGCAGAGACCTGGTGAAAGATCCCGTGTTGGGCGAAAAAGCTGTCCAACTCGCAAAGGAACTCGCCCTCGCGATCCGAGCGGAAGGTGTGCAGCGTGTGGCGAGACTGACGCTCAGCCATCACTAGCCAGAGGCGAATCGCGAGAGCGGCGTCACTCTTTTGGCGCAAGCTATAGACCCACCGCATCCGTGCGAAGTCATCAGTCAGGGTCAGGACGTATCGGCCCCGATCGGACAGAGACTCGATAGGTAGGGGACCAAGAAGGTCCGAATGAACTAACTTGAGAGGGCGAAGTGCGCGTGAACGGGAGTCAGGGTAGGTGCAACGATGCATCTTACCTTGAGCGCAGAAGAGGCAGACGGTCTTGGGCGGCTTCTCGAAAGAAGCCGCATCAAGACCGAGGACAGGCTATGTCCGAATGAGTTTCGACACAGTGTCGAGACCTACATGACACAGGCGGCGATGAAGCAATCACTGGTGCTCAGGAGACAACACCAGTAACAAAAAGACAAGCGGAAGGGGAGGGGGAGCAAGGAGCACAAGTCCGAGAAACACGATACAGGTTATCCACAACAGAGGCACGAAGGACAACACTACGAGTGTCAATAGCAGTCACACTCGCGGACTCTGTAGTGTGCTCCACAGAGAGTCCCATTAGTGTGAAAGCACGTACAGAAAGCAAATTGAGCTTGAGGTCAGGCACAAACAGCACCTCGGAAAGATACAGGGGACCAGATGGACCATCGAAACATACGACCCCGACACCCTGGACTGCCAAGGACTGACCAGAGCCTATGCGGACAGAACGAACAGACGCAACAGGGCCGAGAACAAAAAAAACATTGCGACGACAGGTCATGTGATGAGTGGCACTGGAGCTGATGATCCAAGTGCCACCGGGATCAGGACTAGAGGACGTCACTGTACAACGGGCAATGGAACACCCGGTCTCAGACGGACGCTGTGGGGAGGAACGATGAAGGGCACAAAGGTGAGACTCATGAATCCAATCCGTACGGTCAGGTCCATCGTCATCACATGCCGACTGTGCCCCCCCACACGAGTCATCCCAAGCCACAAGAACAGACGAACTGACAGTCTGTGAACCACCCGGCTGTGACAACACACTCACACCTTCCTGAAAGCGAAGCGCCAGAAGGTGTCGGAGCTCGGCGATGGTGCGGTCACGTGGGTCTGGATCGCCGCTGGTCGCCGATGGTGAAGCGAGAACTGCTGCGGTCGTGGTCGCCCCGCATCCGGAGAATGTGTTGCTCGACATAGACCATAGTGCGTGCGCAGCCTGGAGCCCGCGAGTAATCAAAGCCCAGTCGAGCAGCTGCTAGCACTCGGTGTAGCAATGGACACCTCCATAGTTGTAGCAGTGAACGGAGCGTCCACTGCTACTGCCCGATGACGGATGCTGCTGGCTCGAGCCGCGCCTCCGTTGCCCCTTCTTCCCCTGTGTTGCTGCCGCGACACCCTGTGTCTGAGTCGGTGTAATCGGGGTGGAAGGGGAGGAGGAGGATGAGACAGAGGATGGAGAAGGAGTCTGTAGGAGGGGTGTTGGTGGTGATGCAATGACTGCTGCAGTAATGGAGGTCTCCTCTTGAGCCACGTCTGCCTCACGAGCGGAATTCACCTTGAGGAATACCTGGTACGCTTAGGGAAGAAGCTACCGTGAGGCCGAAAAAGGCTCGAGCATGGCGTCGCTGTACCGTGTGAAGATGTCTGTGTGCTCAAGGCAAACCCCGAGTATGATCGTGTGGAGCGTCCACAGGTGTGTACCTCCTAAGGTCCCAAGGCGCGTATAAATGCGTATGGCGCGTCGCCAGTTTTCGGCTGCAGGCCCGGCAGGCCCCTGGCGAAGGGAGTGAAAATCACGGATGTGCGCGGCGCGGGTGGCGTGCGTCTCTGTAGCAAGCAGGGAAAGTGCTAGGTCCCAGCCCCCGCGTGGATCAGCGCCGGTGCCTGTGCCCGCCTCGCCAAGGAACGAGCCGAAGTCGACAATGGTCTCACGCGGCATGGCGTAGAGAAGTCCGTACATCCTCCTAACCGTTGTCAGCACCTGAGCTCGGTCCGTAGTCTGATACGGACTGTGGTAGTAGGGCCACACGCCCTCTGAAGTGGCCCAGACCTGAAAGAGTATCTCCAAGCAGTCAAAGCCATCCTCGCTGACATACCAGGGGGGCGGCGTCTCGAAGTCCTTGGGTTGCCGCTCCGTAGGGAGAGCAACCACAGGCTGGGAAGGACGAGGGATGGGAAAGACGCCGGGAAGAGGGAAGTCGCTGGGGTGGCTGTCAGGCGACGATCGAAGCTCTGGAAAGCGGGATGTGTGTGGGGGCCGAGAGCTCATTTGAAGCTGGCGGATACGCTCCTGAAGCACACGAATCTCGCCCTCGGGAGAGTCGCCCTCCATGCCTGGCATGTTTGGATCCTCGTCCCAAGGATCAAGAGGTGGCGGATCGGCTCCAGCTCCTGTCTCCGGTGCTGGAGTTGACTGGTGTGTAGAGGGTGCGACCCCGGCCGCTCCCTCAGAAGTCTGTCGTGGAGTCGTGGAATGTCCTCGAAGAAGCTCGGTGAGTGTGCGGATGGCGTCAATCTGCTCTAGCTGCACGCGACGCATCTCGTCCTGCTGGCTCCGCAGCTCCTCAATGGCCTACAAACGTGGGCTCATGACCCCTGAGGAGGAAGAAGAGGGATCTAGTACCCTTTTTCCCTTCTCGTCGGACGGAGCCATAATGCTGCTCATTATGGGCCGAGACGTCGACGTGGTCAGATTGCAGGAACGTGAGCATTTCTCGAGGAGTTGAAACGCTGGCAATGTTTTACACTCGGACCAAAATTTTCACTAAGGCAAGTGCTGACATCAGCAGGAAGTTGCTGACGTCAGCAAGACCTGATGATGCCAACAAGTTAAAATGCTGACGTCAGCTCGCCTTCCCCCCCATTTTTTTATCAACCTTGGCGGTTGCTGCACGAGCGGGCGGCTGTTCCGTAGCAGCCGCACGGAAGCTGAGCGGAAGCCGCCGTGCAGCTTCCGCTCAGCTGCTGCTGCTGCTGCTGCGGTGTCATCTGCAGCAGCAGCCACTCTGCTGCGTGCGGGGCAGCCGCCTGGCGGCTGCGTGCGTGGCTGTGGCAGCAGCTGCACGCTGGTACTGCTGTTGCGCACTGCGGCTGCTGCACGCTGCCGCCGCCGCCGCGTGCTATTGCCGCTGCTGCTATTGTGCTGCTGCTGCCGCCGCTGCTACTGCCACTGCTGCTGCACTGCTGCTGTGCTACTGCCGCCGCTGCTGGTGCTGCTGCTGCTGCGCTGCTGCTATACTGCTGCCGCTGCACGCTGCTGCTGCTGCCGCTGGTGCCGCCCTGCTGCTGCTACTGCTGCTGCTGCTGCTGCATGTGCCAATGTATGCAGCTGCTGGCGACTGCAGTCTACTGCAGCTGTCTCCTGCTGCCGCTAGCAGCTGCTGTTGATGCAATCTCATGTAGTGATGGTGAGCGACGTCGACGACGATCCGCTGTCATCGTCGATAGGTCCCTGTGGATCTGCTGCAGCGGTGACTCTCACTACTGCTGCTCTGCTACGTCTCTGCTGCACAACTCGGTGAGAACTGTCTCACCACTCTGATACCATGAGAAGATGCGTGGAAGCTTCCTAGCGACACGGCCGCTGCCTAGGCGTCAGTGCCTGGTCAGACGGTGAGGACAGTCACAAGTCGTGCACACAACGGCAAGGGCCTGGCTAGGAGACACAAGGAAAAGTTTCAGAATGCTTCAATAGCATTTTTAGAGAGAGATGGCAAATGACAGGTCCATGGCATAAGTACCTGCCGCGGCGCACGGCGGGTGTCGCACGCGACAGTGCAAGATCTGTCCTAAAACCGGCCCAAAACCACTATTTTGGCCGTAACTCTACGCAGACATATCAGAACGCTACGCCGTCTAAACCTAGACGTGCAGGATCAAAAGCCGGACGTTATGACTGGTCACATGCATGCATCCGGCATCAAATGGTGGACACACAATGCAAAAGCATGCAAATCGGGCCCACGGCCAGTCTAGCGATAAACTCCTGCGTGCTGCAGAAAAACTGTAGGAGGTCCCGGGTAGCGACCAGAGCTCTGGAACGGTCGTCAGTCAGCTCCAGGATGATAGTCCGCTATGAGATGACGCACCGGTGCCTCCAGGGTCCGCATCAGGGATCTGCACGAGTATGGACACGGCCGAGTGGTCACAGTAAATTGTACAGGTCGACAGGAACGTCACAAATCACAACAGGGCCTTGTGGGATAGCCGTTAATCCTGAGTACATAAACTCTCAATAGGGTTCATTCTACTCCCACTTTGACTCTTAATTCTTTCGTTCGAGATTTAGCCAAATCGTGGCGCTGCAATTCTCCGGCCCACCAGTAAAGCTCATGTCTCATCTAGCATGAGCCTACATGCCCTAGAATCATTTCAGGAGGGGGTGGAGGGGGGGGGGGGGGGGGGGGGGGGGGGGGGGGCTGGGCTTGCTTGGATTTGTTAGCTAGCTTGGGTGTGAGCCCCTAGACCGAATGTTGCCAAATTTTCCAGCAACCAAATGGTGAGAAAAAGAAACATCTCGAGGTGTGAACTCGAGATATGGTGATGTGGAAGCAATCATGAACTTGTGCGTGAGCTCTTCACGCCATGGCTTCCTAAGCATTCTTCTCACCTCATACGGCTGTCCATTCATATTAGAGCACCAGTCAGAGGGGAAGTCGTGTTCAAGATCTAACTCGCAATCTTGGCCGTGGGAATCTCTCACCGCCACGGTTTAGCATGATCAACACGGGTTCCAACTGGGTCCGTATCAAGGATTTGTGCGCGTATAGACACGAGAGTGCAGGTTGGGACAGTGGCGGTGTTGATGTAGCGTGCGGGCTTCCATGCAAGTTGATTAGTTTGCTGCCCCCTCAGTCTGCTGCTCTAGAGTGTAAGTCTGAGTGCTATGGATTTGTTACTCAGAAACGCGTGCGCCAATGTTAGCGTCAGAAAGTAGCTAAAAACTGGAAGTAACTGACTAGGAGTTAGGAATGAGCAACAATGGGAGACTCCTCCAAGTTCTAGCTCCCCCCCACTAGCATAGAACTTGTTACTCAGCTAACCAGCCAATTAGAAAATAGTCCTAGACCTATTTTCTGGGGGCGGACTGACTATATACCCCTAGTTTCGCACAATAAGCCCCATCCGCCCCTCCGCCGGAACCACAAGCCCCATCCGCCCCTCCGCCAGAGCAATAAGCCCCATCCGCCCCTCCGTCGGAACGATAAGCCTCATCTGCCCCTCCGCCAGAACAATACGCCTCATTCGCCCCTCCGCCAGAACAATAACGATGACTCGCCCCTTCTGCAAGGACGCAAAAATCCTGGCGTAGAAAATAAACGATATACCCCTCTCGTTTGTCAAAAGATAGCATGGTGACGTCGCATGGATGCGGCATCGACATGCTGACGTCACAAATTCCTACCCAATTATCACAAACTCCTCAAAAGAAGAGTTTGTGATTTTTTTTGTAAGTGGTTTGCGGGGAGTTTGCATGGGGGATCCGAGACTCCCCAGTGTTCAAAAGGAACCTGCTGGGCCCCGCAGTAGAGGGGCCCAGCAGGTGCCCGTGCAAAAATAAACCCTCAAACCCGGGCGAGATCCCTTCACGTAGTTGTACAAATGGTGCGATACGTGGTCTCCACACCCTACCTCAGACTAACATTTTGATGGCATTGTTTGGTGGCATTCGGAAAAGCTTTGTGTTCCTACTACACTGTGTTGTGGTGCAGCGACAAGCAAGACTACATTGCACGTAGCTCATCTGTGGCTGAGTATGTTGCACTGGGGACTAGGCCTACCAAGGCAGTTTGACTACAACATCTGTTTTGTGGATTGCATCAATCTATGCCTTGTATCCTTTTGCTTTGTGACAACTAGAGTGCTCTTGCCATTATAGATAACCATGGTGTGTTTCATGCACGCACGAAGCACATTACTGTTGAGCATCATTTTGTGAGTGATCTTATGGAACGACAAGTGATCTCCGTCATCAAGGTCGGCACGGACGTGCAATGGACTGACTTCCTGACCAAGTTATTGTTGCACGGAAAGTTCATGGTGGCCATTCATTCTCTCGGGCTTCGCCCATTACCTGAGAGTGGCTGAGAGTGGGATGTGTGAGTATGGGCTGTTGAACATCTTGTTACGCACATGTGTAAGTTCTACACGTGTATGGGCATACGTACCATCGGGTCATGGAGGAGTGTTGCAATGCGAGTCGTGTCTGCCAGTCTATGTAGCTTACTGTTAGCACTCGGTCATGTACATGCTTGTGTCGATCCCTTATACAGACCCAGCTAGCACTAGAGCACCAACGAGTGGTGGCTCCACCCACCAGCACTTGCTAGAACTTCCATGGCGTCCTGAGTGCTTGCTGGTGTGTTCTACAATTTTTCTGTCGTGCCTAGAGTTTTCTCGGTGGATTTTCTCCTGAGCCCAATTTGCATGTTTTGCATTTTGTGTCCACTGATTGATGCCGGAGCTTTTGCTTATTCACCAGTCATAGCCTACATGTTGAGATTTTGCATTTCTAAGTTCAGACGGTTTTGCTTTTGGATGCCTGTGTGCAGAGTTACGGCCAAAAAAAGGGGTTTTAGGCCCGTTTTAGGACAAACTGATATTGGCGTGTGCGGCACCCGTCATGTGCCACGACTACCCAAATACCCGTCAGGTATTTGTGTTGTGTTTCAGTTTTCATTTCTCTCTGCACATTGAAGATATTGTTATTATGAGACTCTGTGCGTCTCACCTAGTCCAATCTTTGCGATCTCTATATCTGTCCTCTGTACTAGTGCAATCGCTTACTGGAAAGCGTTGTCCCACCACCAACATCAATGCTATGAGCCTTCCAGCTAGCTTCTCATTAACACAAGAACATAAGTATGTGAATATTGTCTCACCCACATGTGTGCATCAAAACAAACAAGTAAAATCAACCGGTGAAAATAGACCAACATAGTTGCAAGCTCCAAAACAACAACTGGCGAGAACCAGACAAGCGTACGGGCTCCTTGGTTGTTTGAATGATAAACCAAAAGAAGAACCAGGTGCCAAAAAAAACTCTATGCAACTGGATTGTAAAATATTAAGGATAGCACCACTGAGAAAATAGACCCAAAGAGGTGATCACTAAGAAAACTCTAGCAGCATTTGGGGGCGTGAGAGCTGAGGCTCATGCTGCCAGGTTAGCAGTAGAGCGTCCCGGCATCCTGGGAAGCGGTGGCCAATCCACTAAGCCAAAAGCCAATGGAAATTAAAGCAACCACCGAGGTTGGTGGGTGTTTCATGGCCATTGCGACAGCCATAGTGCAAACACCAGGCCCAGTACACCCCTGTGACAACCACCTCGAAATATTGTCCACTACAACGGCTTTGTAAACAGGATCCGGATGGGATACCTTGTGGATTATTGGTTCCAAGACTCTTGGAATTCGTACAAGTATGGATTGGTGAAGATGGCAGGAATCGTCTAGCACAGAGAATAACTTATTGTGCCGGAATCGGGAGACCTTGAAGCAAAGATTGTATCCCAGTTCCATGACCCGCTGGTTGCAGGCCATGTGGCGCCTTGAAAACCTGGACACGCACTCTCGGATCACTCTTGGTGGCCAGGATGGAGTGTCGATGTCCGTAAGTATTGCATGACATGTGACCTATGCCTTTGAAACAAGGCTAGTATCAAAAGGTCTGTTGGAATCTTCCAACAACTTCCTGATCCTGTGACTCCATAGGAGTGCGTTGGTATGAGCTTTAGTACTCTTCTTTCAGACATGGCCCGTGGCCACAATGTAATACTAGTGGTTGTAGATCTTCTTACAAAGATGGCATACTTCATTCCAACAACCATTGATGTAAACGCAGAGGAGACTGCTTGTTTCTTCATTGAGGATGTCGTGAAGTACTACGGCTTGCCGTTGCACATCATCTCCAATCAAGATAGAAAGTTTTTTAGTAAGTTCTAGCAAAAGATGTACGAGTACTTTGATAATGAGTGGCACATTTCAATAGCATTTCACCCTCAAACTGACGAAAAAATAGAGCACTCTGGAGCAGATTCTTTGCATGTACATGGACCCTCCCATGAATGGCTCGGATAAATTCCTAGCCCCGGTAAATTTTACAATGAACAATTTGGTGAACGAGTCCACTCAGTTCACACCGTTCATGTTGAATAGAGGTCGGCATCCAGTGGTGTCCTCTTCATTGGTAAAGAGTGGGAGTACAGAGGGACATGTTCATTCTACTCATGCCTTTGTCAAGCACATACCCTGCTGCTCTTGGATTTCGATATTAACAGTTTTTTTGGTTGATTGAATGCGATAAATTATTTTGTTCAATGAATTCCGAATATCATATAAATAAATAAACTCAAATATGGTTTTAAAGGCTATGGGATCTGGGCAATTGATGGTAGTTTTCACATAGTGAATGTTGAAATCAAGGTACCATGTCACACAGATTCGACCATTCATGATCACTAAATTAATTCAAACCTAATTTTTTTTATCTCATTCATAGATTTCATAAATTGCAAATCTCTATTTGTTGAAATCCAAGAAAAACAGCGTAGAATCCGTGTTACAGGAGGTAAAGGGTCACCTGTAAACGGCTCGAAAATCGTAAGAGGCATATGCTGACAAAACTGGTCGTAAGGTCTCGTTTGACATAAGTGACAAAGTGTTGCTTAACACTAAGAACCTTCTGTTGAAGTCACCAGGGGCATGAGAACTTCTACCGAACTGGATTGGACCATTTCCCATCACGACACGCATCGGACTGATTTCTGCTTCCACCGAGTATGAAAATACATTACGTGTTTCATGTGAATCTACTGGTTCCACACACGAAAGAAGGAACCGTTCAGCTACCACCAACAGGTTTTGCAGCCGACATCCAGTACGCGTTCCTTAACCTACTCCAGCACCGAGAGCGTACACTCTGATTATGCGTTGCTAGGGAAAACCTTGTTCATTGGGCCAATTGTGGACCTTGAACATAACTCATGGGAGCCTGAATCTTAATTGCCCATACGGGTGGTGAACGAGTATTGGAGCGATGGGGTAGATGCACAGATTGATGCATGGTAGGGGGCACCACCTGAATACGGAAAATGTGAACAGCATTCCCGTAGGACAAAATTCATGGACAACAGCCATAGGAGGTTGGGGACGCCCAACATGGTTGTCTCGCGGACGCTCCAACGTAAAGGGAGGAGGCCGCTGGTCGTGCTGACCGACAAGCTACAGATAGGGTCCAAGTGCCATGCACATGTTCATATTTAGCTGGTGATCAAAATTATTAATTTTCTTTTACAATGTTGACTACTCACTATCTGGCACTCTAACTTGTTGTTCATGAACCGGGGTGGTTCATAATAAGTGGAAAGGAATGTAGCGGGAGGGCCGGATTGGACCCTCCTACCTTGCAATAGCGAGGGGGTGGCTCATTGCCACCACTCGCTATTGCGAGTGATGGCCAGTGGCGAGCCATCCGCTGGCTGTCGGCCGGCCGGTGGCCAGCCGGCTGGATGGCCGGCGGTCGGTCAGGTGACCGGCTGGCCACCTAGCGGCAAGCAACCAGCCGCCAATCCAGCTGGTGGCTCCATCAGTGGCTAAGAGGCCACGAGGGCCTCGAGGGTGAGGTTTATGGCCTTGTGCCCTCGCCCTCGCTTGTCCACCTTGCCAACGAGAGCAAGCGAGGACAAGGGATAGAGTCGAGCAAGAGAGACGCGAGAAAATGGTAAAGTGTCAGTACGAAATCGTTGATCGTGCCTCGCATGTGACGATTTTCGCGGCGATGCATAAAAAAAAAACTCAAGTTTGTTTAGATCAAACTGCGAGTTTCAAAACCGGTAAACTCATGCAAAGTCAAAAGCTTGGGGTATTACCCACCTCATTTTGGACCCAAGAATAAGGGGCTCATTATGTGTTCCTTAAATCTGTCCAACAACTTTGCCGCTGGAGTTGTTAAGGTGACACCTAAGCTTTTGATTAAATAAAAGAAATCCTTAAATGTGTCTTCGAGGCTGTTTGACACCGCCGCTACCGGTGGAAGTTTCAAACAGCGTCAGTCTGACGAGGCAAGTTTTGGAAAGTCGCCTCGTCAGATGGTCGCGCCATTCTCGTTCAACCCCCAGTTCCTATTTCTTGCAAGGACCTGAACTGAAAAAGTGCTTTTTTTAGAGTTACAACACGGACAAACCCTGGACACAAATCAACTTATTTATTTTTCTTATTTCAGATAAATTATTTAGGTGGCAGCTAACCAATTTGACAAAAGAACATTTGTGTTGAAGAAAATGGACCACAAAATTGTAGAATTTAAATTCAATAACAGTAGGGTAAGTGGGTGTTTCATGCCATGAAGGACCTTCTGCAGTCACCAAAAACGACCTGTGCCATCTTTGAAGCTATTCAGGTCGACCATGTGTTGATTCTCACCACTGAGATTGGCATGCAAGAAGGCATTGATCACGTCTATTTGGTGGATATCTCATTCGCGCTATGTGACCATGCTCAAGAGTACGGGACTGGTGGTGAAATGGCCAACCGGCTAAGAGACCTGGTCAGATTCCACTCTTCATAATTGTCCAAAGCACTTGGCTGTGAGCCGGCTTTCTACTTATTCAGGGTGCCATCTGGCTTCCTCTTGGGACAAAAAACCCACTAGGCCCTATTGGCTTTGCGGCCTGTGGGAAATTTGACCAGCTTGTACACAGCATGCTCATCAATGGCAGCCGGTTCCCCTTACAAGAAGCATCCTTGTATGCAGCATCAGGTGTGACCCTGGCCTCATAGAGGTGCGATGGGTTGGCTGCATGTAAAGACGCCCTAGTTCTCAACATATGAGTGCTGTCGAGACCCAGTGGAGCACGAGACAATGAGGCAAAGACAGCATGTCGATGCTCTTGAGGAATCAGGACATATCCCAATGTGGATGCAGGATGAAGGTCCGGTATGACGACGGCAAGGGCAGTCAGGCCCAAGGGCCTTGATCCTTGGATCCCCACTCATCGCAGAAGAAGGAGGATGGGATGGAGGAAAGTGGTCGGGGGTGGCTAGGCGATGGAAGGAAGCATGCTTGGTGGAGGTGATGGGGTGTGTCGGCAAAGAAGACCACTAAGAGTGTGTGATTATGTTGGACCAATGCTAAGAGTGGAAGTGCAGAGCTCAAGGAGACAAGGACACAACGGGCTGCTCCACAAGAGTGAATGACTAAGGACCCAGAAAATTTCTCAATTGGTTAGTTGAGTCAGTGACCGGAGTGACAAACTCGGCCACCTGGGTGGTGGAGTCAGCGGCCGAAGATGGACACTCAGTCGCTTGGTTGAGAGAGACAGCGGCTGAACAGGTGGACTTAGATGCATGGTCAGCAGCTGGAAGAACAGACTCAAATGAAGACTCTGGTACAGCGGGGTTGTCTGGTGTGTGTGGAACGTAGGCAATGCAGTGAAACAAGGGACTCTAGAAACTGAAAGACAGGGAGAAATTTCGTACACCGGTGTAGAATCATCCTCATCTGATGGTGGCGGCAGGCCCGAAAGGGTCCTGGGACAGAAAAAAATGAGATTGCGTGGGAGAAGCTCCTCAAAGACCAGTGTGTCACGTGACTCGATAATGCAGTGCTAGACAAGGTTCTTGAACCGCCAAGCCTTTGACTCACAAGACATCCCGAGAAAGGTGCAGAGACGAACACAGGGAGCCAGTTTGCCATCCTGCTGGTCCTCCGGGAGCCAGACGCTAGCGACACAAACCAAGACACATGCAGGACAAAGATCTATGTGATTTTTACACCAATGCTGGTGGGGAGTGACAGGAAGGGGTAAGGGACCATGGGGAACTCTGTTCCAAACCCAGGTCATACATGACACGGCCTCGAAGGAGAAGCCCTCAGAAAAATTTGACTCAATGTGCATAGTGCGGACCACATCAGCTATGGTGTGGTTCTAGCACGCATAGACATTGTTGTGCTCTGGATTTTAGGGCATACAGGATTCATGTCTGACTCCCTGGCTCCTGATAAAACCATCCGCTTCCCCCATAAACTCATCACCCCAGTCAGTTTGGAAGCTGCAAATGAGATGAACACACTTACACTCTACGAAAAGGAGCCAATCATAAATTGTACCCGCTATGTTGCTTTTCTTTTGAAGGCAGAACACCCATAAAAAAAAGAGGGTACTCGTCACACGCTGGTGGCCGAGCTGGAAGGGGTGGATCTAGAAGTGGTGTATTCTCAGCTGTGTTGATGTGAAGAAATCAAGGGTGAACGACGTGGACCCACTTTGTCTACACCTATAGCCTACATTCATCAGACTTCAGTGGGAGCAGCCACTCAGACCGGAGCCAGCGCCGTCCAAATTGGGTACATGTCAATGCCATCCCCAGGGTGGCAGAGGACGTGGCCATGCACGCGGACACGGTAGTCATACCTGCAGCTATTGTATTCAAGGGCGTCACTTCTAGTGCTCCTGTCTGACACTGCAATGGAAGATGCTTGAGCAGCAGCAGGGGCAGCAGCAACCACAGCAGCAGCAGCAGCAGCAGTGGCAATGCCTGCACTCATCTCCACCTCCTAAGCACCAGTTCTGAGCATCACCAGGGTGGATATGGAGGACCACCACATCCTTTTCCTCCAGTAGCCGCTGCTACCATAAGAACGCAGTACCCTCATGTGTATCACCCAGCTGGCCCTGTATACCCATCGCAACAGCTGATCTCGCTGACACTGCCAGAGCAGTGGCTGCCTCCCTTTATGACGAACCCTGCGCTGTGGCCAGGATGGGCACAGCAGGTCTAGGATCAGACGAGTGCTTAACTCGTCGGAGGAGGACCAGCAGGAGGGGGGGTGGCCTGAACCATGAGATATGGAGGGAGGGGGACCACAAGCCGTAGGTCAGAGGTTGGGATGCACACATCTCATCACATTGCATGTCCTGCCTATGCACGAATGGTTGTACGACACATCTACCTCGCATCACATGTCACCGCATCGCCAGATTTTCACTTCACTCTTCAGCATGCATGATCAGGGGAAGTATTGAAGGTTGAAGGTTTTGGAAATGTGGGATTGCAAGCGCCGGCAGGATGATCTGGCTGATGGGTGTTCTGTATGTGCCTCAACTTAAGGTGAACCTGCTTTCATGGGGTCAACTTGACCGATAGGCAGGCATGTCAAAACTGACGCGGAACCAGCGATGCATGCTTTTTATGGTGCAGGGTCATTGCTAGTTAATGGACCTCTCCACATTAAATGTTGTACAGACTTACACTGTTTCCTTGCCTACCTTCATCACCCCCACAGATGTATGTCATGACAAGTACAGATTCATGGCACACCCATTTCATGCACAGACGCCATGCACACATCAACTAAGGGTTAGTGACCTAACGCATCAAGCATCCTCCTGGGTATGGATGACTCGTACTGAATGTCCACATGGCATGAAGGAAGGTACATGCATGGAGTGTCATGAGGGAAAAATGTACAGACACACATTTCCACAACCTGAAGGAAAGAGTATTTCACCACTGTCCTTCATGCATGCTGAATTGACAGGTGTCATGCCTGTGAGCTCTGTCCAGTATAGGTCACTGTATTTGCTCACTCTCACAGATGACTACAGTCGCTACAGTTTACTGGAGCCTCCTCCCTCCAACGTGCTCAGCTCCATCGGCAGATCTCTTTGGCAGCCGTGCCGCCGGCAGTCATTGTCGCTGCATATGCTCTCTGCACGTGTCTAGCGCCATCTGACTGCATTGTTGCATTCGTAGCGCCATGTTATGCCTAGGGTCCAACTTTCATGATTTTCTGGCACTGTTGGTACTGGGGATTAGCGTAGACTATGCCTGGGTTTAGGCAACCATAACTCCTCGCTGCCATTTTTCCAGCTGATTCTGACCGCACGACTGTGTTCGCAGCGTGTGTATTATGGTATGCTACAGTTTTCAGGCAAAATGGACGACGCCCGGGTTTTGGGCTGTCGGCCGTCTGGCAGGGCTCACCGAGAAAACCCTGCCTGCCAGAAAATAGGTCCATTTTTCTGATTGGCTTAGAAACTGAGTAACAATCTCTACAGAGCTGGGAGGGAGCTAGAATTTGGAGGGGTCTCCCATTGTTGCTCATTCTCAGTTTTCAATCAGTCATTTCCAGTTCTCAGCTGCTTTCTGGCACTAACACTAGCGCGCACGTCACTGAGTAACAAACCCAGAGCACTCAGACTTAGACTATAGAACGGCAGACCCAGAAGCACCACACTAAGCAACAAGCGTGGAAGCCCGCACGCTGCATCGAAAACACAGCTGTCCCAACCTACCCACTAGAACAGTTTCTAGCTTGGTATCAGAGCCAGAGCGCAGAAGCAATAGCAGACAACTGGCGTATAGGTTCCTGAGTACGCTGACAGACCTTCATACGTGCTAGTGAAGGGAAAATGCTGCTGGATTTTTCCCGGCAGCATTGACCCGCCTGGTGGTGGCATCAATTTTTCCCCCACGGCCACTAGGCCAGGGGAAACGCTGCCGGATTTTTCCGGCAGCACTGACCTCCACGTGTGACGTGAGGAGGTGAGCGGAAGGCCATGTCAGGCACCTGCTGGAAATGACGCATGTGGTGACGTCAACCAGGTGTAGTGACTGGCAGTAGCAGTAAGCAGCAGCAGCAGTAGCAGCAGCTTGCAGTAGCAGCAAGCAGTGGCAGTAGCAGCCAACAGCGACTGCGCGCAATAGCAGCAGCTCATGGTAGCTCGTAGCAGCAGCAGTCCGTAGCAGCAAGCAGCAGCAGTAGCCAGTAGCAACAACTCGCAGCAGCAGCAATGCACAACAACAGCGAGTAGCAGCTGTAGCCAGCAGCAGCAGCAGGGATAAGCAACAGGAGCCGGCTGCAGCAGCAGCAGCAGTGAGCAGCAGTGAGCAGCAGCCAGCATCAGCCAGCAGCAGCCAGTAGTAGCACCTGCAACAGCGACCAACAGTAGCAGAAGCAGTAGCAGCAGCAGCTGCTCGCAGCCCACTGCCTGCAGTGAGCAGCGAGCTCGCAGCTTGTAGTGATGAACAAAGAAGACAAAAAAAAAAAAAAAAAACACAAAAAAAATCCCCCACCACGCAGGTGGCCCTGCAACAACTACAGCAGCCACCACAGCCGTTTTATCATCCACAGTAGCTGCAGCAGCATGCAGCAGCTCAGCAGTAGCAGCAGTAGCAGCAGCAGCTCCTGCAAAAGCACCCGTAGCAGTAGTAACAGAAACTGCAGTAGTAGTAGCAGCTACAACTGCAACAACAGCCGCAACAGCTGCAGCAGCAATAGCAGCAGCAGCTGCTGCTGCAGTAGCAGACCAGCAGCATCAGCAGCAGCCCTGCAGCTAACGCAACAACGGCTCCATCAACGGCCGCTGCTGATGTCAGCCATCCTCAGCTGACGTCACTGCTGATGTCAGCAACAACAAAAAAATACAACAGCAATTCTATAGATAACGCAACAGCCACTACTGACATCGGCCATCCTAGGCTGACGTCATGGCTGATGTCACTCCAAGCATCAGCAGTACAAGAAAAAGGAAACAAGGAGGGGTCACAAAGGACACCATGGCAGAGAACAAAGAGGGGTCCTCCTCTGTTGGAGGGCCTCCCTTCCTGCAACACCTATAGCAGTTACAGCAGTAGCAGTAGCAGCTGCTGCCGCTGTAATAGCAACAGGAGTAGCAGCAATAATAGAAGCCGTAGCAGCAAAAGTAGTAGAAACAGCCGCGGCAGGAGCAGTAGCCATAGCAGCAGCTGCAACAACAGCAACAGCAGCAACAACAACAGCCATAGCAGTAACAACAGCACCACCACCACCACCAACACCCCGCAGCTATCATTTTTCATGCTCGCTCGACAGATCCACTCGTTGCTTTACGCCAGCAGCTCGCAACGCTGACACAGTAGCTAGTGACACTACAGTCGCCGACACCACTGCTGCAGCAATAGCTGTAGTAGCAGAATCAGCAGCCGCCGTAGCAGCAGCAGTAGCCGCCGTAGGAGCATCAACAACATCAACAAGCACCTTCCACCCGGGTCCGTGAGCCTTGCGGTTTTGTATGCCATGTAGTACTTGGCACAGGAACACATCCAGCACCAACAGTAGATGGTGACGTCAGTCCTAGGCCCCACTTTGGGTGCCGGCCGTAGGCCCAAGGACTTCATAACCCCACCGTCGTTGCTTCAGGTTGGCGAGCAATTCCGGAGTTGGGAGCTTAGCTTCTGTACTTGGGCACGGGGCGAGGGCTTGTGGCCATACTATGTCCTGCCCTTTGACTCCACCCAGTCCGACCAGGTTTATGACGACGGTCGCGCCGTGCGTGCCCTCGTCCCTGTGGCCCCTCCAGCTGCACGTCTCACCCTCGAACCCTTCCTTGGCAACCTCACCACTGGCGCACTCCTTGACCCCGTAGCAGCATGGCATGTACTCACGCACCCTCATCGCCTGACCAGTGACGCCAAGACCAGCCGCCAGGAATTCAACTCCCTCCGCATGGGGAAGACCGAGACGGTCACCTCCTATTGGCAGCGTGCAGAGGAAATCATGCGCTGCCTCAAAGCCACCGCGCCACCCACTCTCTCCGCGCTC
Source organism: Penium margaritaceum (assembly GCA_023375785.1). Lineage (NCBI taxonomy): Eukaryota > Viridiplantae > Streptophyta > Zygnematophyceae > Desmidiales > Peniaceae > Penium > Penium margaritaceum. The sequence continues at coordinate 141,289 of SZWC01003427.1, forward strand.
TTGACCATCAAGCGCGACGCCACCAACCCCTAATCCGACATCTTCGTCCACTACTCCCAGGACGTCCTCGCCGCGATGGCTGCCTAGGGTACCCTCATACCCTAGGCATACGAGCCCTTCCTCCGCATCGAGGAGGCTTGTCAGGAGTCACATATCCATCGTACGGAGTCCCTCACCTCTCTTGTCATCGCCTCAATGGCTGTTGCCGCCCCAACAGCAGCAGCGTCTTCCGGCGCCTCCTCAGCTGGCGAGAAGAAGCGCAGGGGCAAGAAGGGCAAAGGCCCTCAGCAGCAGTCTAGCGGATCCGGCAGGGCCAGCCTTTTCTGCCACAACTGTGGCCAGTCAAGACACGGATGGTACACGTTTTCACTCTCAACTGAAGAGGCTCGCGTCATTGCTACCATGCGTTGCCAGCGCAAGCGTCACCTTGCCACTACTGCCATGACCGTCACTGCTCCTGCTAAATCTGCGTCGCTCGCGCCAGCTCCACCGCACTATCTTCCGCAGCCGTCCGCATCCGCTCCTCCGTCACCGACACCTTCCTCCTCCTTCTTTGACTCCTGTGCCGCTACACCGCATTCGGATAACTCCGTCGGATCCTCCACCCGCGAGCATCAACTGGAGCAGTTCATTGCACTCTAGCTTGGCCTTCCTCGCCCTCCTCCCAAAGGAAGTACGAGTTAAGTAGTTACTAGTTCCTCCCTACCCTGCATGACGGAGTCTGTGCTGCGTTCGTGTCCTGTATCTTTGTCCACTCCATCCTCTGTCGTGCCTTTTCCAACTGCTCCTCTTTGTGATGATATCGCCTGGCTAGATGACTGTTAGTCCCGGTTCGCACCTCTGTCCACAGCGTCAGCGTTGCTCGCCCATTGCCATGTGACTGCCAACGACCTGGCCACACCGGTCCAGGATCCGTCAGACACATGGATCATCGACTCCGGGGCCACGCATCACATGATGGCCTCGTGCGAGGCTTTCAGTGTCCTTGGTCCCATCACCAATGTCACCGGGGTTCGGACGGGTTTTGGTCAGGTGTTACCCATTTGTGGTGTCATCGTCATTCGTTTCCGTGGTCCTGCTGGTGATATCTTCGTGACTTATTTCCTCTTTGTCCCTGGCCTTGAGCTCAGCCTCCTGTCTGTCACTGCCCTTGATCAAATGAGCATGGACGTTCTGTACTCGCGTAGTGTGGGCACTTTGTCGTTGCGTCCGTCAGGTCGTATGGTTTTGCATGCCACCGCCTGCGATAACTTGTGGCACGTACTGCGCCTGTCTGCTCCTACCTCTGTCCCCTCCTCATCAGTCGACACTGGCCACGTGTTTGTTACTAGCACATTGTCTCCGTAGTACACGTGTCTCCTACATCACCGCCTCTATCACGTCTACTCTGCGGTTGTTGACAGCATGCTTCGCACGGAGCCAGCCTCGGGCCTTGACCCAACCTCTTTTCCACTGCCCTGTTCCATCGATTGTATTGATTGCGCTCACGGGAAGATGCACCGTTCCACCTATCCTGTCTCTGCCTCTCCAGCGACCGCCCCCCTCGACTTGGTTCACTCTGATGTCATGGGTCCCCTCTCGACAGAGTCAGTCGGCGAGCACGGTCATTATGTCTTGACACTTACGGACGACTACTCTCGCTATCGCTGGGTCTTCTGCTTTCGACAGAAGAGCAACGTCGCTCCCACCATTCGCGACAGGCTTGTCTGTGCTGAGCGCGAGTGTGTTTGCCCCCTCCACCGCTTCCGTTTTGATCGCGGAGATGAGTTTCTGGAGGAGACCACACTCTTCCTCGCTGCCCGTGGTGTCCATCATGAGACGCCGGGGCCTTACACGCCAGCCCAGAACGGTGTCTCTGAGAAATGGAACCGCATCATGGCTGACGTCGTCCGCACCATGCGGGTCGAATCCGGTATCTCTTATGGCTTCTACTTTGAGGCCATGACCTACATGATGTGGGTCTGGAACCGGATTTCCCACGGATGCATTCCTCGTCAGTCCAAACCATACCAACACTGGTGTGGAGAGCGGGCCGACCTCCATTCGGCCTACGTCTGGGGCTACGTAGCCATCATGTCATTGCCCGCCCCACACGAGGATGGCAAGCTCGAGCCTCGCAGCCGTCCTTGCACCTCCCTTGGCATCTTACGTGAGTCAAAGGCATGGTGTTGCTAGGATCCCATCCAGCACTACATCGTCGAGTCCCAGGACGTCCTCTTCTTTGAGGACCTGTTTCTCCATGACCTCGCTTACTCCGGTGCATCGATGTTCCCCCCATCGTGTGGGGGAGTGCTGGGTCCGTCCTCCGTCCAGTCGCGTCCAGGAGTCCCATCATCTACGTCCACGGGCCCGTCTGCACCGGCTGTCCCTTCCGTTTCTGCCAGTCCCTCAGGGCCGGCTGCCTCGTCCGTGTCCGCCGGCCCCTCAGGGTCGGCTGCCCCGTCTGTGTCCAACAGTCCCTCAGAGTCGGCTGCCCCGTCCGTGTCCGCTAGCCCCTCATGGCCAGCTACCCCATCTATGTCCAATAGCCCCCCAGAGCTGGCTGTCCCGTTCGTGCCGCCCAGCCCCTCAGGGTCGGCTGTCCCGTCCGTGTCCACCAGCCCCTCAGGGCCGGCTGTCCTGTCCGTTTCCGCCAGCCCCTAAGGGCCGGCTGCCCTGTCCGTGTTCGCCAGCCCCACAAGGCTAGCTGCCCCGTCCGTGTCCGCCAGCCCCTCTTGGCTGGCTGCCCCGTCTGTGTCTGCTAGTCCCTCAGGGCCGGCTGCCCCGTCCGTATCGGGATGCTACACACGTGGTCCAGGCGGGCCTTCGACCTAGGTCGACAGTGAGCACTCAGGCCGCCTCCTTACGTCCTTTCACGCCACGATCCCCTCTCATCCCACGAGGCTCCTTACCTCATGTCACACCCACTTCCACAGTCGTGAGTGGGGATCCCGACACCAAGGCACTTGGCTTGGCCACACTATCAGTTATCAGTGACGTTTATCCAAGGTCAGCTTTGGGCGATGCCTTGCTCCATCACGAGCACCAGTATGTCATTGCAGCCACGCTCACCCTGATTCCACCAGGGGTGCGGGACGCGCACGCCCTTACTGTCCGCCCCACGGAGTGACCAGAGGACCCAACCACCCTATGTGAGGCTCGGGCATCTCCCGAGACCGCTCACTGGGAGGTTGCATGCACCGACGAGCTTGCCGCCATTCGGCAACATCACGTCTATGAGCTGGTCGACCTCCTTCGGGGCTGTAAGGCCATCGGTGCCAAGTGGGTTCTCCGACGAAAGTGGAAGCCGGACGGATCCCTGGACAAGTACAAGGCCCGTCTCACAGCCAAGGGGTTTGCTCAGGTCCCTCGGATCGACTATGACCAAATATTTGCCTTGGTCGGTCAGTTCTCCACTAGTTGAGTGTTGTTCATCCTGGTTGCCCTGCACGGGTGGGAACTGCATCAGATGGATGTGAGCAACGCCTTTCTCTATGGCTCACTGGAGGGCGAGGAGCTCTACATTGTATAGCCTCCAGGCTTCGACGATGGCTCCGACAAGGTCTGGAAGCTGCGGAAGGCCCTCTATAGCTTGAAGTAGTCACCGCACTACTGGAACTAGTAGATCAATTGTACGCTTCACAGCGGCAGCCTCCTTCACAGCTGTGCCGACCCCGTGTTGTTCATCAGTCTACGAGGTTAGACCCTCGTCGCTATCCTGGTCTATCTCGACGACATGCTCATCGCATCACCAGATGCTGTCGACATCTAGCAGGTCAAGAACCTCCTGCATGCTGCCTACCAGATGAAGGACCTTGGGCTAGCACGAGTCTTTCTGGGCATGGAGCTTGAGCATGATCGCTCTGTGGGCATCCTGCATGTCCATCAGGTTGCCAGACCTTGTCCGGGCACTTCGCTGAGGACCTGTCCCTCGTGCCGAGAGCATCCTCACCCATGTCACTTGATGGTCAGAGGATGCTCAAGAGCTTTGATCCTGCTGTGGTGGAGGAGCCAGTAGACGTGACCACGTATTTGCGCATCATCTGGTCAATGATGTTCCTGGCGACGACAACGTGTCCAGACAATGCATTCACCGTCAACCTCCTGGCACAGTTCTCTCAGGAGCCGCGTCACCTCCACTTTGAGACCGCGATCCAAGTATTGTGCTATGTTGTCTCTAACCCATGGTGAGGCCTCATGTTCCGTTGACAGCCGTCCGTTGTGGCGATGGGATACACCGAAAGTGACTGGACCGGCAGTTTGGACGGTAAGAGTCGTACTGGCTGGATCTTCCTTGTTGGCGGAACGGTTGTATCTAGGCGAAGCGGCAAGCAAGGCTGCATTGCGTGTAACACTGCTGAGGCTGAGTATGTGGCCCTTGGTTCTGGCGCTTGTGAGAGCATGTGGCTGTGCCGCCTATTGTCAGAGTTGCGTCAATCAGTCCCGTCCATCACGTTGCACTGTGACGAGGAGAGTGCCATGGCCATTACTGACAATGACGGCGTGCACCACACTCGCACAAATCACATCAATGTCGAGTATCACTATGTGAATTTGTTGTTGCATGACGGCAGCATCAGCATTGTGTGGGTTGAGACAGCACGGCAGTTGGCTGACTTTTTGACTAAGGCACTGAAGCATGACTCGTTTAGGAAGGCTGTGAGTGCAGTCGGTATCCGTCTGTGAGGTTCTCTCTCTCCATGTCTACTTGGTCTCTGTGCTCTCTGTCCATTCATGTACAGTGCGCATGTGAGTCATGGGGGAGTGTTGGTTTTTCACGCATCTCTCACTTGTACTCTGTTGTGCTCTCCCGACTTGTGTACATCGGCATGCAGATGACTGACGGCGAGACGCGGCAGTGCTGGAGTGTCATCTGGTGGAGCCGACGTACACTGAGGCCTACACGCAGTTTGTTGAGGCCTCCTCCCTCCAACGTGCTCAGCTCCATCGGCAGACCTCCTCGAAAGTCGTGCCGCCGGCAGTAACTGTCGTTGCATATGTTGTTTGCACGCGTCTACCACCGTCTGACTGCACTGTTGCATTCGCAGCGCCATGTTATGCCTAGGGTCCAAGTTTCATGATTTTTGGGCACTATTGGTACCGGGGATTAGAGTAGACGCTGCCTGGGTCTAGGCAGCCACAACTCCTCACTGCTATTTTTCTAGCTGATTCTTACTACACGACTGCGTTTGTAGCGTGGGTATTATGGTATGGTCCAGTTTTCAGGCAAAACGGGCGACGCCCAGGTTTTGGGCTGTCGACCGTCTGGCAGGGCTCACCGAGAAAACCTTGCCTGCCAGAAACTAGGTCTATTTTTCTGATTGGCTTAGAAACTGAGAAACAAGATCTACAGAG
>SZWC01003427.1:146644-164860 GCA_023375785.1 Penium margaritaceum
GGGGGGGCTAGAATTTGGAGGGGTCTCTCATTGTTGCTCATTCTCAGTTCTTAATCAGTCATTTCCAGTTCTCAGCTGCTTTCTGGCGCTAACAATGGCGCACGCGTCTCTGAGTAAAAACCCAGAGCACTCAGACTTAGACTCTAGAACGGCAGACTGAGGGGGCAGCAGACTAAGCAACGAGCATGGAAGCCCGCACGCTGCATCGACAACACAGCTGCCCCAACCTGTGCACTAGAACAGTTTCTAGCTGAATTTTTCCATTGGCTTGTGGGAGGAGGCAGTCAAGTACATCACCTTGGTAGGGAACCGAGTGCCTCAAGGCGCAGTGCAAAAAGTTAATCACACCTTGGGAAAGATGGTTCAAGGAACGCGCGGACTTGCACCCTGGAAGGGTCTGGGCAACAATGATATGTGTGTGGTGTGATAAGCCCCAAAGACCACATAAGCTGAGCCCTAAAGGCAAATGATTTGTGTTTGACAGTGTCTCACATGCCTCGAAGGCACGGAAGTTCTGGGACCCCCATATATGACCAATTGCCTCACCCGTGAAACAGTGTATCAACAAGTGTATTGGGAAGTGAACACACTATTGAACATGGGCTGTTAAAAAAAACTACTAAATATCACATAGAACCCATTATAGTTTTTATTATATACAAGGAATGTGCCTCAGGGCTTTGCTCACATGCATTTGCGTGTATATTTTCTAAAAACTGCTTGAATGTAGAAATACACTTTTTGATACACTGGTCGTCAAGTGTGTGAATCTGGCGTGATTAGCCATAACTCCACAACCCACCAGTTCATTGAAAGCAGGAAAATGCCTCATTCCCGGAGCATTTGGGATACAAAACTTTTCTAATCTATGACATGTCCCACAACTATCCTTCCCACAGAGGTATCATGAGTATGTGAGTGTACCCGTGTTTGTCTCAGACTCGGAAACTCCTTCAATGAAACGTCGGGGCGTCTACTCAGTTCCTACTGATCTACTGAACCCCACACATCTTCTGAGCACCAGCTCAGGGAGGTTAAGTGAGAGGGAATCACATTCCCCCACCTAGTCTTGTGCTTACCCCCACTGGAAGGGCTGAGTCGCTTGACGCACCGGATGCACCAGGCCCTGTGTGCAGGTTCCAAAGAAACATTTTGAGAGTGGATTAGAATCAGTTTTATCACACTGAGGATCTCCTGGCTCAGCCAGAGACTATGACTGGGCCTCCTACCCTTGCCAAGGCAAGGGGGCTCCTTGACACAGAAAAATGGGAAATGGCCATGATTGATGAACTGAGTGCTTTTGTTGTGCTTGAAGTATTTGAGCTGGTCCCACTGCCACCAGGTCGTAAAGCCATTGATGTAAATAGTGTATTCAAGCTCAAGAGAAACACGGCTAGCCTGATAGAGAAGTACAAAGCAAGACTGGTGGCCAATGGATTCCACCAAATCCACGGACAAGACTTCACCAATGCATACCGGCCAGTGGGAATATACACCACCATTTGCATTCTCCTTGGCATTGCCGTCCACCAAGATTAGGAAATTCATCAAATGGACATAAATGGTCCCCTTGAAGAAGAGCTGTATGTTAAACAACGAGAGGGATTCAGTGACGGTACTGAGAGGGTGTGGCTCCTCTGGACCGAACCCACACTGTACCAACATATTCCGGCAGCCTTAGCTAACTTGCATCTACAACACATCCAGACATCACATGTACAGCCAAAACCGCAGATCGTGTGCTTTTGCAGCTTTCAGAAAGGAGCCCAGTGGGAGGTATTTTCAGCCCGGACCATCTCAAAAAAAGACTCACATGAGGCTTCAATATCCCAGCGTCACGCATCCCTCATGCTCCTCTCCATTACCTCCTCCATCATCAGCCACCCGTCAGTTTCCACTCATCGGCATCAAAGACACATCCTTAAACTATCAGTGAAGCAATGTTGGCCAGTTTCATGGTATTAGTATGGCTCACTATACCGCTTGTGAAGTTTTAGGTGACTGTTGCTTCTGGTTTCAGATACTATGTCTTTTGGATGGGTGTTGAGGCTAGGAAGGGCTAACAGAGAAAACACAAAAAACCTAGAAGAAGAAGAAGAAGAAGAAGAAGAAGAAGAAGAAGAAGAAGAAGAAGAATAAGAAGAAGAAGAATAAAAGCATAGGGCAAGTTCACCATCGGCCTCGACAGCAAGCAAGCGAGCGTGGACAGCAAGCCTCGCTTGCTCGCTCGACCATCGACCACCTCAGGCGAGGCTCGAGGGGCAAGCCTTCACTCTCCCCTTTCTTGTATGTCCAGCCCAACACTTAAAAATAATTCCACAGCCATGGCAGTTCACAGCTTCTAGGTTTTCTCACTCGTGTTTGCATCATTCTCAGCAAAACAAGTTGCATGTGAAAGCTCTTGAGCTCCTCAAGAATCCATGCTCATGTGGTTGAGAGCAGTGGCGGTCAGAAGGCTCTGCTCAAAGCCAGGCACATACAACACATCGATGATGTAGACGTCGCTACAATACGTCATGTGATGCATAGAGCTAGAGTCGATGATGCAGTTGCCACAAGGGCCATGGAAAAACACAGTGGCATTGCACTGAGCAACCTGACATAACGCAAGCAACGAGCAATACGCATGAGAGTGGATGCAAAGTGTTCCTGCCAATGGCCAAGACAAGCAAGATCATCCAAGACGGGGTTAGGAGCACAACGGCCGTCCATAGGGTGATCATCAAGAAGAGCAGTTTCAGTCTGACAGTTGTCTGTGACCTCCTGGCTAGCAGACATACAACTTCTTTTTTTTTTTCGGGCTGATGAGGGGAGATGCCGAGGAAGGGCGCAATTAACTGCTCCAGCTAGAACTCGCGAGCAGAGGGCCAGAGTTTTGGGATGTACTGTGATGTGGACATGCCGGAGGGAGGTGCCGAGGTGTAGCTGAGCTGCGATGGTAGAGGTGATTACGCCAGATGAGGATTCTATGCAGCAATAGGCTAAACTCAAGGTATGGAAGGAGCCGAGAACCCAGTCACAACTTCTATAATGCCGGTGGAGGAGGCAGTCACTAAGGAAGTGGAGGAAGCACCAACACAAGAGGTAGTTGTGGCTGCAACCATACCAAGATGCCACTCACTCTCACAATTCATGGTGCTGACGACACGAGACTCTTAATTGGGTGATGGGCAGGTATACCAACCATGACCCGGCAGACAAAAGGCCGCCACAGGAGGACCTGTAGTCGGATGGCTGCTGGGTCTTCCCCTTCCCCTTCTTCCCACGTCCCCCCTTGCCACAGCCAGCACCACGCGTGGCTCTAGTAGCACCAGGGGTCCCGAACGACGGATGCGTAGGAGAGGCAGAGCTGAGTGATGCCGATACTTTCATTTCTCAACAATGCAGGCGGGTTTCCTGAATCGCCTCCTCCCATGCCATGAACTGGGAATACAACCAAGACATCAGAGTGCCCTGGGACACAATGGCATCTAGAATTTTGAGATTGAAGTGGACGAGATCTTAGCGTAGTTGGGAGTTGCGCTGTTCTTGATGGTGAGGAGGGCAGCTCGCAAAGGCAGACCAGCCTTGTCAAGCCAAAAAAGAAGATCCTACATGCAACGCCAATAAGCGGCGACACACTCAGAGTCCCCCATCTTGAGGTTGCTGATGTTCCTCAAAAGGTGGCCATCGACGATCTAACCAAAAGCACGCTAGGGACGTATAAGCGTACTCTAGGCCTCATGGGAATGAGGGTCGGTGCCGGCAGTAGGATCACTGATGAAGGTCTTGAGGCCAATGCAATCACTCTTTGGTGCAGTGAATAAGAAGGCCCTGGCTGCACGGCCTGTGCCAAACTGCTGCTCTGGAATGGAACAGCCATACTTCAGGGTGTCATAGGGATTGAAACCGTCACCCTGAGCCCATAGGCAAAACTGCAGCTCCTTGGATGCAAACTGTCCCACCTCAAGGTGGGATGATCCTTTGGCATGCGCTGAGTACTGGTTGTAGAGACCCTAGGACACTAGAGACAAACTAATGTTGCTCCTGCTACTGGGCTACTTGCTGGCCTGTAACAGAGACCGTGGGACCAGGCTGGTCAGGAAGAAGTGGCTAAATGGGTGTGGCCGTCTGAGAAGACTAGGAGATGACAATATTTGTCAACCGACTGATGAAGAGTGGTGACAGGTTCAAATAGCGATGTTGCGCTAGCAAAGGTGGACTGTGTTTCAACAACGGTAGAAGGTCTGACCATGGTAGCAGGCAGCAGATGCTGCCACTAGAACTGCATCTGCTACTGAGGGATTGTGAATATCGTAAAAAACTGTCACTAACCACGTTTCTTGAGGAATTGAAACAAGGAGACCGTTAGACCTTTTCATGGTGTTCCTTTCAAAAATACACCACCACTCATCAGGTACCCCATTCGAGGTATTTACTCACATGCCCACAATTGTTTCTTGTGGTTGGTGGCTATTAGCCCGTTGGAGCTACACGGAAGCTTGCGCAGCTTTCGTGAAGCTTTTGCCACATCTGTTGAGGTACTGTTGCTGCTGCTATTATTGTTGCAGCCATAGTCGCAAAGTTGTTGCGACCGTCGTGCGATGCTACTACTACCGCTTCGTGCTGCTACTGTGATCGCTGCAGGCTGTTGCTTCTTTTGCTGCTGCTCTCGCCCCTCCTAATGCCACTATTACTACTAATGCGCTGCTGCAGCTTCTACTGTGTGCTACTCCAGCTGCTGCGAGGTGCTTCAGCTGCTACGCTGTTGTCGCTGCTGTTGCTGATGTTCCTGTTGTTGCTACTGTTACTACTGTGCGCTACTCCTGCTACCTCGCTGTTGCTGCTGCTGCTACTTGTGCCACGTGGCGGGCAATGAACGACCAAGCGAGCGTGACTCCGGGGTTCTTCTTTTCTTTCCCTTTTCTCGCTTCTGTGGTTTCCCGGTGTGGCCGCACTTATTCCACAGCTGCTGATGTTGCTGCACCCGATAAGAAGGATACACCGGGTACAGATGGAGGAGGAAGATAAATAAAAAAATGGAAAAGCTGCAGAGACATTTCCCTGCTGAGGGGTAGTGCCTTCGCCACGTGCGCCGGCTCCACCGTTGCATCAAGCCGCTTTGCGTCAGTCGCATGACCGTCTATGGTACCACCAACGTGAGATCAATGCCGTGAAAAAGAATTTGTTCGCATTTCTCCCACATCAGGAGCGTTCTCAAGCCCCCACAAACTGAGACTAACTCTGGCGGAAAAACATCGGGCAGGGTTTCCCCTATACAGGCACGAATGGGGTTCCGCCAACGTTGATTGGCACTTTCGTGTCACTGCTATTGCTCAGTCTACTGCATCTGCTACAATATGGCACTGATACCAAAATCAAAATGATGATGCGCTTGTATGGACAAGACTATTTCGTGTCGCCTTAAGCACTTGGACTGAAGTGTGTGGCCTACTGCGTCCAAACGAAGCATCTGAGCATCACTGGCTGCCTATCTTTGAAGGGGGAAAACTTGCACTCAAGACGTAGCGCCAGTTTGCACCTCAAAGTGAGTAATAACGGAGTTGGCAGCAACAATAAGGCCTCGTTTCAGACCCCTCCCACACTAACCTAGGCCCTCATCTCTATGAATCTTGTTACTCAGTCCACTAACCAATAAGGAAATTCCACAAATTTCTCACTTGTGGGGTTTTCTCGGTGAGCTCCGCCACACGACCAACAGCCCCAAACCTGGGCGTCATCCGTTTTTCCTCAAAACTGGACCATACATGTACGGTGCAAACGCGGTTGTGCAATTAAAATCAGGTAGTAAATGCACAAAGCAAAGTTATGGCTGCTTGAACCTAGGCAAACTCTATGCTACTCAAAACAGATAGCTATGACGTTGTTGACATAGGTGACAACCGCGCACTGCTACCAAATGGGAGACTTGTTGTGATTTACGTGTACACTCTCTCATTTATATGTGTTGTGACCTCTTGACTGGTGAACATGCTTATGCAGATGACTAACTCGCCGGATGTTGACGTCCGCGGGCGCTAAACGATGGAGGGGGCATGACTTCCGTCTCCTTGTGTGGATTCTACCTTGGTAGCAGTGCGCGGCCAGCTCCATCTGCAACAGCCACCGTCACTCATGTCACCGAAAGTCATAGGAGGTTGTTCAAAGTAGCATAGACTGCATATTTCAAGACGGGAACCATGTCTCTTAGGACGGTGCAACGTCCCTTCCATCACACAGCACCCGTCGTCAGCAACGTCCGCCAAGTCAGACATCTGGACAAGCATGTGAGAAGATACGTGGAAGCTTCCTAACGACACAGCCACTGACTAGGCGTCAGTGCCTGGTCAGACGGTGACAACAGTCACAAGTCGTACACACAACGGCAAGGGTCTGGCTAGGGGACACAAGGCAAAGCGTCAGAATGTTTCAATAGCATTTGCAGAGAGAAATGACAAATGACAGGTCCATGGCATAAGTACCTGCCGCAGCACACGGCGGGTGTCGCACGCGGCAGCACAAGGTATGTCCTAAAACCGGCCAAAAACCACTACTTTGGCCGTAACTCAGCGTAGACATGTCAGAACGCTACGTCGTCTGAACCTAGACATGTAGAACCACAAACCGGGCGCTATGAATAGTCACATGCATGCATCCGGCATCAAACGGTGGACACACAATGCAAAAACATGCAAATCGGGTCCATGGCCAGTCCACCGATAAACTCCTACATGCTGCAGAAAAACTACAGGAGGTCCCAGGCAGCGTCCAAAGCTCCAGGACGGTCTTCAGTCAGCTCCAAGCTGGTATTCCACCACCAAACGACGCACCAGTACCACCTGGGTCCATATTAGGGATCTGCATGGACATGGACACGGCCGAGTGGTCACAGTAAACTGTATAGGTCTACAGGAACGTTACAAATCACAACACTCCCCCATGACCCGATGGTACGCATGTCCATACACTTGCAGCACTGAAACGAGTACAACAACAAGTGCAGAAACAGTCGTGACATAGACACATACACATCCTACAATCAACCACTCTCAGGCAAGGGGCGAAGCCCAACAGAACGAATGGCCACCAAAAACTTCTCGCGTGCTAGTGCCTTCGTCAAGAAGTCAACACGCTGCATGTCAGTGCCAACCCATATGAAGGAAATCACGTGTCGCTCCACTAGACCACGCACAAAGTGATACTCAACCGCAATGTGCTTCATGCAAGTGTGAAAGACACCAGAGTTCTCCGCAATGGCAAGAGCACTATGTTTATCTCAGCGAAGCACAATGGCAGGTACTGACTGACCCAGCTCAAGGAACAGGCACTACACCCATAGTGCCTCAGTAGCCCCTGCATCCAGAGCAACAGACTTTGCCTCCGATGAGCTACGTGTAATGCAACCCTGCTTCGCGTTGCGCCAGGACATAGCGGTACCACCAAGCAAGAACATGTAACCGGTGCGACTGCGTCCATCTGGACTCCAAGCCTAGTCACTATCGGTGTAGCCATCAAGAACCACCAAATACTGTCGGCGAAACCAGAGTCCGAGGTGCGGCATGGAGACCACGTACCACACCACTTCCGCAAGTGCATGAAGGGCTCTAGCGCATGGAGCTTGCAAAACCTATGTAAGGAGGTTGACGATGAAGGCAATGTCGGGGCGTGTGGTAGTGGCCACGTATATCAGAGATCCGATGAGGCGGAGGTACGAGGTCACATCCACTGTCTCCCCCAGCAGTGTTGGTTCGTCCACCTTTAGGGCATCCTGTCCGACAGGTGTGAGAGGTGTGGAGGCCGTGGGCACTACGCCAAGAAGGTCACTTTAGTGTTCCCCCACGATACGTGCGTATCGGGCCTACAGTGTCCGACGTTTGCGGTCTCGCACGATCTCCATGCCAAGAAACACCACTGTAGGACCAAGGTCCTTCATCCTATAGGCAGTATGGAAGACCATCTTGGCCTCCTTCATGACCTCCATGGAAGGAGACACTGTCACAAGGTCGTCCACATAGACCAGGATGGCGGTGAACGGCTCAGGCATCCATAAGATAAAGAGTGAGGGATCTGCCTCGCTCTCTACATATTCCGCACGAGTCAGAGTGCAAGTGATCTCCTGCTTCCAACACCGAGGAGACTGTTTGAGGCCGTACAAGGACTGCCCAAAGAATGTTGTTGCTGCGACTGCTGCTGGCCCGAACCACGCTTCTTCTTACCCTTCTTCCCATGTGCCGCGGCTGCCACACCCTGCATCTGAGTCGGGATAACCGGGTTGGAAGGGGAAGAGGAGGGTGTGCCAAAGGATGAAGAAGTGGTCTGCAAGAGGGGCGTCGATGACGATGCAATGACCGCTGCAGCAAGGGAACTCTCTTGGTGGGCCACGGCTGCCTCGCGGGAGGAAGTCACCTGGAGGAAGAGTTGATACGCCCAAGGAAGAAGCTGAAGGGAGGTGGAGAAGGACTCGAACACGGCATCACTGTACCCCGAGAAGATGTCTGCGTGCTCAAGATAGACTCCAATCATGAGGGTGCGAAGCGCTAAGAGGTGTGTACCTCCGGAAGTCCCAAGGCGCGTGTAGATGTGCATGGCACGCCGCCAGTAATCAGCTGCAGACTCGGCAGGTCCGTGACGAAGGGAGTGGAAAGCACGAATGTGAGCCGCGCGGGTGGCATGCTTCTCTGTAGCAAGCAGGGACAGTGCCAATCCCAGCCCCCACATGGATCAGCATCCACGCCCGTGCCGGCCTCTCCAAGGAAAGGGTGAAAGTCCACGACAGTCTCGTACGCCATGGCGTAAAGGAGTCCGCGCATCGCCCGAGCCGCTCACAGCACCTGAGCGCGGTCCGAAACCTGGTACGGAATGTGATAGTAGGGGCATTGTAGATTTTCCCCTCTGCATGCCCAAGTGCGGCGTCGGGAGGCGCCGACGAGCCGCCAGAGAGAGGAAATTCCTCGTCGACAGATCTGGCGACTCGATGACTGCTCGGATCATAAAATGGGGGATTGCCCTGAAAGTTGACAAGCCGTTGAATCCGGTGGAAGTTGTTTCACCGGAATCGGACTAGTAACGAGGGAGATATGGGCTTCCAAAGTTGGGGTGTGCGTGGCGGTTCTGGGAGCCGGTCGCGGTTCGACTTCCGGTGAATAATTGACCGGAACGAGTAACAAAATGTCATCTGGGGATTTTGCTCCAGAAGATCTGCCGAGGCGTCCGGTGGATGATCCGCCGGATTTCAGAAGTGCAGTTTGTTACTGAGGGACTTAGCCACAATCCGGGCTCGGAGTCCGAAACTCAGTATTACAGTTTGTTACTCAAGGACTTCGTCAAAATTCCGACTGGAGATCCGCGAACAGGTTTTGACCCACATCAATCCCCATCACCAAACTCGATGATTAGCTCATCGAAACAGACCCTAAAGGTGCGATTGGCGCCACCACTATGCGTAGGGACATCTGCGCCTCCGGGATGGCTTTTTTATGGGTCCTTGATGTGTGAGGGCGCCTCGGCGGGCGACGTGGTGCGCAACGCCGACTGAGCGGCTGATTTGGGGTGCTGCGCTTCAGATGACGTAGCGGGAGCTACGGTGATCCAAATCGTGCATGATTTGTTGCGTTGGAGAGCTCATGACTAGCCCTACAAATCTTTTGATCATGTCCATATTCAAAAACTAATGCAAAATCACGTTCTTCCCTTTGCAAAAGTGACTGTCTCGCATTTGTATTCAACTGCCAGAAACATAGCGTGAGGCGACCAGAAAGCTCACGCTTAGACTCAGAACCACCCGCACAAAACATAGCCGTGAGCACGGAGGACCAGGGTGGAACCGCACCCCAGTTTCTGACAAAGGGTTATGGGCCCACGGCCCTGACCGGTCTACACATCACTCACGGCTTTCGCGGCGGACGGGATTGTCGTCGGGGACGACATTGTAGTCAAACTCTGAGGTCCCGGAGTTGAAGACTACGCAATGGCACAGAAGGAGATGCAGGCCATCCAGAAGTATGCGGGCGGCCCTTGCTTTGGGCTATGGAGATGGCACTTTGAGATCCACCTCACGCATAAGGGTGTGCTGCAGGTCATGTTGGGAACCGAAGTCTTCGACGAAGCGACAGCGACGGAAGCGCAGAAGGAAGCCTTCGCAAAGAAGAACACGGAGGCGCTCATGTTGCTGGTGTCCGGGATGGCTGAGTCGCAGTGGGGCTACTTCCAACGCTGCAAGTTGACAGCCGAGGCTTGGCAAAAATTTTGTACCATCCATCAATCCAAGTCGCTGGCGAACAAAATCTTTGCCATGAAGCGACTTCTGACGGTGAGAATCGAGGAGGGAGATGATGTCATCACGCCATACAGCAGATCGAGTCGCTCGCCTCACAGTGCAACGACGTGGGGTGGAAGATCGACACGCAGCTGCAGGCAATGGCCCTCCTCATGGCCCTTCCTGACAGTTGGAGCCCTCTCATCACCGTCTTGGGAGGATGGGCAGAGGACAAGCTCACCTATGGCGCGGTCGCAAAGTACATCCGCAACGAGGCGCAACGACAGAGCTGCGGGGAGTCCTCGTCTTCCTCATCGGCCCTTGTCACCAAAACATGTGGTGGCAGAAGTGGGGGCAAGGGAGGTGGCGGACATGGTGGCGGCAAGAAGGGCGCCAAGAAGGGTGTTTACCGCAACTGCGGCAAGGAGGGCCACTGGGTCCGTGAGTGGACTGAGGAAACAAAGGCCGGCGGTAAGGATGCCAAAGGCAAGAGTGCGCTTCTCAACAGCACTCATAACCACTACCTTAAGAAGGCTAACCGGCGATGCCTTGACTCCGGAGCCGAGGAGCACACCCAAGTCGAGAAGGTCGGGTTCATCAACTACACCAAGTCCAGCAAGTCCATGGTGCTCGCGAACGACAAAGTCGAGCCGACGGCTGGCCAAGGAGACGTGGACGTGGAGGTGGTGGTTGGTGGGAAGCGGGTGCAGTGCGTGATCAAGAACGTGCAGCACGTACTTGGCTTGGCTGACATCCGAAGTGTCAGCCGCTTGACGGACAAGGGGTACGAGGTGCTCTTCAGGAGAAGAGGGGCAGTCGTGCGGAAGGAAGGTGGCGGCGAGACCGTGCTGGAGGCTAAGCGCGAGGGAGGCCTCTACATCGTGGAGACCAAGGTGATCCCCACGGCGACAGATTCAGCAGACTTGCAGGAACACACCATCAACCTGGCCAAAGGAGGGGGAGCTGATCTGGAGCTCTGGCACCGACGACTGGGGCATTCCTCACCCGCAGTCGTGAAGGAGATGGCAAAGCGCAAGCTGGTACGCGGCCTCGTCATCAACGGTGCGGAAGAGGCGACAGATGTAGCAGTACACAAAAAGTGCGAGCCTTGCATTTTGGACAAGGCACGGCGCAAGCCGTTTAACGAGAACGCGAATCGCGTCTCGGACCTGCTGGAGTTCGTGCAAAGCGACGTGTGCGGACCATTCAAGACGGCGTCAAAGAGCGGTGCGCATTACTTCGTCACCTTCATAGATGACTATAGCAGAAAACTCTACGTATACTTCATGAAGCGGAAAGGCGAGGTCCTGGACCGGCTGAAGGAGTATGTCGCCGCGGTGAAGAGGCAGACTGGCCGGAAGGTCAGAGCGCTACGCAGTGACAACGGCGGAGAGTACGTGGGCTGTAGCGGGGGGGTGAAGCAGCAAGGCATAAAATAGCAACAAACTACGCCGTATTCACCTCAGTCAAATGGCGTGGCAGAGCGGGCGAACCAGACGCTGCTGAACATGGTACGGACCATGTTGGTGGATGCCGAATTGCCTCGAAGCTTCTGGGAGGAAGCTGTGCGTACGGCGAGCTACACCATCAACCTCACTCCTACAGCGGTGCTGAAGGAGAAGAGTGGTTGGAAGATGCCGTAGGAGGTTTGGAGCGGGCGCAAGCCAAGTGTGGCACACCTGAAAGTGTTCGGGTGCAAGGCGCACGCGGTGGTGCAGGCTACGCAGAGGCGCGACAGCAAGCTGGAGTCGCGGGCAAATTTGTATCTCTTCCTTGGCTATGAGAGCGCGTATGAGGCGTACAGGCTCTATGACATGCGCAAGGGAGAGGTAATTCACAGCCGAGACGTCGAGTTTTACGAGCAGCAAAGCTACATCGGCAGCAACGACGTGGGCCTGGTGGACTCCCCAAAGACGGGTGAGTGGTTCCAGCTCCTTGACTATGAGAAGGAGCCGGCGGACGCCGAAGTTGAGGATGCGGCATCAGAGCTTGATGGTGCACCAGCAGTGGCAGCCGAAGCGGAGGACTCCGATGACGATCAAGCTAATGAGGAGATCCACCGGAAGGATCCGGCGGATGAGGCACAAAGGGTGCCAAGGCACGCACTCCCTGCAGAGTGTGCAACGGGCGTCGGTGGAAAATCCACTGGACGTGCCGTCCGTCCAGGCAATGTTACGTCGGAGCAGGAGAGATCCTCGGCGAGCCGTCCGGTCGATGATGAACTAGAGCGTGCAGAGTCGGAGGGATCGCAGCAGAGTAACAATGGGCCACCAAAACTGCCGCGCCGTAGCGGGAGGCAGCGAAAAGCGGGGAAGCACTTCGACGCAAGCACCGGTCGATGGATTGGCATGACGCGGTGCATGCTGGCTGCATCAACGGAGCCGACTACAGTGCAAGAGGCACTTGCGCGGCCCGAAGGGGATCAATGGGACGCAGCCATCAAATCGGAGCCGGCGTCCATCATGGAAAACGATATGTGGGAGCTGGTTGACAGGTCGAAAGATGCCAAGGTCATCGGCTCAAATTGGGTCTTCAAGACCAAGTTCACAAAGGAAGGTGTGGTTGACAAGTACAAGGCGCGGTTGGTGGTGAAAGGTTACGCACAACGTAAGGGGGGGCACTACGATGAGATGTTTGCTCCCGTCGCCAAGTTCACAAGCATCGGGGTGATCCTTGCGGTGGCGGCCGCGAAGGACATGGAGCTCCACCAAATGGACGTAAAGACGGTCTTCCTCAACGGCATCATAGACAAAGAGATCTACATGGAGGTGCCGGAGAGGGTGGAGGTGCCGGAGGGCAAGGTCTGCAAGCTGCAGAAGTCCTTGTACGGGCTAAAACAATCGCCCAGATGCTGGTACCAATAGACGGACAGCTTCATGGCACAACTCGGCTTCAAGCGTTGTGAATCGGATCACAGCGTGTACGTGCGGCGCGACAAACAGCTCCATCAGATCGTCGCTCTCTACGTGGACGACTTGATTTTGTGCTTGACAGATCTGCCGAGCCTACAGCGGCTGAAAGATCAGCTGAGCAGCAGATTCCAAATGTCGGATATTGGGAAGCTAGAGTACTACCTTGGGGTGAGCATCACACGGAACCGGAGGGCGCGCACGCTTGAGCTGGGGCAGGCCAAATACGTGGCCGAGGTACTGAAGCGGTACGGCATGGAGGACTGCAAACCAGTTGGCAATCCGGTCTCCACGACTTGTGAACTGAGTGTGGCAATGGCGCCGCAGACAAAATAAGAGCGGGAGGATATGGCAGGGGTGCCCTACCAATCGGCGGTGGGCAGCCTCATGTACGCCATGGTGGCAATTCGACCGGACCTGGCCAACGCGGTGGGCCAAGTGAGCAGGTACGTGGCCGATCCAGGGCCACTACACTGGCAGGCGGTCAAGCGCATCCTCCGCTACCTGCAGGCAACGCTGTATGCGCGCATGAGGTTCGACGGCAAGGGGCGGGCGGACCCCTTGCGTCTGGTCTACTATACGGACGCAGACTACGCTAGCGATGTGGAAAAGCGGAAGTCCACATCCGGCTACGTGTTCTTCCAGGCTGGTGCAGCGGTCTCGTGGTGCAGCAGAAAGCAAGACTGTGTCACCACCTCCACAATGGAAGCAGAGTATATCGCGCTGGCCGAGGCGGTCAAGGAGGCGGTGTGGCTCCGTAGGTTGCTGGGGAGCTGGGCGTGCCACAGCAGGAGCCTACGGTGGTGCACGAGGACAACACCAGCTCAATCTCGCTGACCAACAACTCGACGCAGCACAGGAGGACGAAGCACATCGATGTGCGTTATTACTACGCATGGGACATGGTTGAAAAGGGGCAGGTGGTGCTGCAGCACTGCAACACGCACAACATGCTTGCGGATTGCTTGACCAAAGCGCAACCCAGCGACCGGCACGCATTGAGCATGGCCGGACTCGGGATGACCAGCTATGATGGGCTGGAGGGCGCAGCGGAAGATGAGTGAGAGCAGGCAGGAGCAGAGGGCATGGCAGGTGCAAGGGGGAGAATGTTGTAGATTTTCCCCTCTGCATGCCCAAGTGCGGCGCCGGGAGGCGCCGAAGAGTCGCCAGAGAGAGGAAATTCCTCGTGGACGGATCTGGCGACTCGATGATTGCTCGGATCCTAAAATGGGGGATTGCCCTGAAAGTTGACAAGTCGCTGAATCCGGTGGAAGTTGTTTCACCGGAATCGGACTAGTAACGAGGGAGATATGGGCTTCCAAAGTTGGGGTGTGCGCGGTGGTTCTGGGAGCCGGCCGCGGTTCGGCTTCCGGTGAATAATTGACCGGAACGAGTAACAAAATGTCACCTGGGGATTTTGCTCCGGAAGCTCTGCCGAGGCGTCCGGTGGATGATCCGCCGGATTTCAGGAGTGCATTTTTTTACTGAGAGACTTAGCCAAAATCGTGGCTCGGAGTCCGAAACTCAGTATTGCAGTTTGTTACTCGGGGACTTAGTCAAAATTCTGACTGGAGGTCCGCGAACAGGTTTCGACCCACATCAATCCCCATCACCAAACTCGATGATTAACTCATCGAAACAGACCCCAAAGGCCCGAGGGGTGCCGCCACTACGCGTAGGGACATCTGCGCCTCCGGGATGGCTTTTTGATGGGTCCTTGATGTGTCAGGGCGCCTCGGCGGGCGACGTGGTGCGCGTCGCCGACTGAGCAGCTGATTTGGGGTGCTGCGCTTCGGATGACATAGCGGGAGCTACGGTGATCCGAATCACGTACGGTTTGCTGCGTTGGAGAGCTCATGACTACTACAAATATTTAGATCATGTCCATGTTAAAAAAAATGCAAAATCGTGTTCTTCCCTTCGCAAAAGTGACTGTCTTGCATTTGCATTCAACTGCCAGAAACATAGCGTGAGGTGACCAGAAAGCTCACGCTTAGACTCAGAACCACCCGCACAAAACATAGCCGTGAGCACGGAGGACCCGTCGGGCCACGTTGGAACCGCACCCTGGTTTCTGACAATACCCCCTCTCAAGTGGCCTAGACCTAGAAAGAGTCTCACAGCAGTCAAAGTTGTCCTTGCTGACATAGCATGGTGGCGGTGTCTCGAAGTCCTTGGGTTGCCGCTCCGTGGGGAGGGCAACCACAGGCTGGGAGGAACGTAGGATGGGAAAGATGCTGGGATGAGGAAAGTCGTCGAGGTAGGGATCAGGCGAAGGTCGGGTCTCTGGGAAAAAGGAACCGCAACACGTCTGAAGCTGGCGTGGACGCTCCTGAAGCACGCGAATCTCCCTCTCATGGGTGTCGTCACCCATCCCTGGTATGTCAGGGTCCTCATCCAGAGGATCGAAGAGTGGCTGTTCATGTCCTGATGCTCTCTTCGGTGTAAATTTTGTCTGTTGTGCAGAAGGTATGGCACCGCTGACTCCCCCAGATGCCTGCTGTGAAGCCGTGGACAAATCACAAATAAGATCAGTGAGCGCACGGATGGCGTCAGTTTGCTGCTACTACGAACAACGTATCTCATCCTGCTGGCTCCAGAGATCCGCAATGGCCTGCGAGCATGGGCTCATGACCCGTAAGGAGGAGGAGGGGTCTAGTAGTCCTTTGCCCTTGTCACCGGTCAGAGCCATGTCTGCGCTCAGTATGGACCGGGACGTCAAACCGGTCAGATTTCAGAAACTTCATCAGTTCTCGAGGATTTGAACCGCTGGCAATTTTTGAGTTCCCGACCCCGAAATTTGACTATTCAAGTAATGACGTCAGCAGGGATTTGCTGATGTCAGCAAGGATCTGATGACGTCAACAAGGAAAATGCTGATGTCAGCACAGTTTTTTTGTTGACAACCCTCGCAGTTGTAGGGTGGTTGTTGCGCGGCAGTCGCGCGGAAGCTGTGCAGACGCTTTGCAACAGCTTTCGCTCGGCTGCTACTGTTGTTGCGCCTACGCCTGCAACAGTAGTTGCGCAGCTCCTTGCGCAACTATGGCAGCAACTGCGCGCTGCTGCTACGTTGTGGTGCTACTACGCGCTGCTCTAGCAGCAACGCGCTGCCGCTGCCGCGCTGTTGCTGCTGCTCAATGCAGCCGCAATTGCATGTTGTTGCTTGTTGTTGCTGCTGCTACTGCTGCCTGCTGCCACCTACTGCTATTGCTGCCTGCTGCCGCTACGCCGTGCTACTTCTGTTGCGCGCTGTTGCTACTACGTGCTACTGCTGCCATGCGTTGATGCTGTTGCTGTCCGCCGCCACCTGTTGCGGCTGCGGCCTGCTGCCGCCGCTACCAGCGCCAATGCCAGTAGCTACTAGTGGCTGCCGCCTATTGCAGCTGTCGCCTGCTACTGATGCACTCTCACGTGCTGAATGTGGATGACGTCACCGGCAGTCGGGTGACGTCGACAGGTCCATGTGGATCAGCTGAAGCGATGACGCTCACTACTACTGCTCTTTTGCGTCTCTGTTATGTAACTCGGCGAGAACTGTCTCACCGCTCTGATACCATGAGAAGATGCATGGAAGCTTCCTAGCGACAGAGCCGTTGACTAGGCGTCAGTGCCTGGTCATACGCTGACGACAGTCACAAGTCGTACACACAACAGCAAGGGTCTGGCTATGGGGTACAAGGCAAAGTGTCAGGATGATTCAATAGCATTTGCAGAGAGAAATGACAAATGACAGGTCCATGGCATAAGTACATGCCGCGGCGCACGGCGGGTGTCGCATGCGACAGCACAAGGTATGACCTAAAACCGGCCAAAAACCACGGTTTTGGTCGTAACTCAGCGTAGAATGTCACAACGCTACGCCGTCTGAACCTAGAAGTACAGAATCACAAGTTGAACACTACGACTGGTCACATGCATGCATCCGGCATCAAACGCTGGACACACAATGCAAAACCATGCAGATTGGGCCCACGGCCAGTCTCAGAGACAGCTTCCTAGAACTGCTGTCGCTGGCGTGGCAGTACAAGCCGGCCAGCTAACTCACTAGCACACACAGGTGGAGGTGAGAACAACAAGGGGTTGGCTAGGGACACAAACACAAGTGTCAGAAGCTGCAAATGTTGAATTGTGCAGAGAGAGAATGACAAATGAGTCCTGGACAACCTAAATAGCTTCATGGACCTAGTGGATGCACACACATGCGATGCACG
This sequence comes from Penium margaritaceum, assembly GCA_023375785.1. NCBI lineage: Eukaryota > Viridiplantae > Streptophyta > Zygnematophyceae > Desmidiales > Peniaceae > Penium > Penium margaritaceum. The sequence continues at coordinate 163,999 of SZWC01003427.1, forward strand.
ACGGCGCTATTTTCTAGCTGGACAAAACAGCGGCAAAAACATAGTTTTGGCCATAACTCCCTGCAGACACGTCAGAACGACGAGTCGTTTGAACCAGAATGGCCGCATCAATGAGCTCTACGTCCTGATAGGCTGCACGCCTATGTGTTGTCCCACAGCACAAATCTAAAAAATATGAGAGTCTTCTGGGAGCCCGTTGTCGTAGGCCGCCAGTCATCTGCCACCGTCGCCAATCTCAGGGACCTGCACGTGAATGGACATGAGCCGAGGGGTCACCGTAAGCCGTTTACGACACACTACAACACTCCCCCATGACCGGAGGGCGAAACATGTCCATGCACATACAAAAACTAACGTTGTACAGACCAGGTAAAGAACAGCTGCTGCAGGCAGCAAGCACAGCACACGCAAGGTGGCACATGAGGAATCAACGTGCAAGAGGGATGGGGCAGAGTCCCACGGATTGAGTGGCCGCATGAAACTTCGAACGACCCAGAGCCTTGGTCAGAAAATCCGCACACTGCCTGTCAGTGCCCATGTGGATGACTCGGATCTCACCACGATCAACCAGATCACGCACAAAGTGGTACTCGACATTGATGTGCTTTGTGCGTACATGAAACACACCTGAGTTCTTGGCGATGGCCTCCGCGCTCATGTTGTCACACTGGAGGACAACGGGGGGAACGGACTGACGCAGTTCACGCAATAGACGGATGAGCTAGACACACTCCGCTGCACCGGCGCCTAGAGAAACATACTCTGCCTCAGCCGTACTACGTGCGACGCAGCCCTGCTTCCCACTTCGCCAGGACACTACAGTGCCTCCAATGAGAAAGATGAAGCCGGTGCAGCTCTTGCC
>SZWC01003427.1:185124-198026 GCA_023375785.1 Penium margaritaceum
TGCACTCTCCTCCACTACCCTGCACTCTCCTCCACTGCCCTGCACTCTCCTCCACTGCCCTGTACTCTCCTCCACTGCCCTGTACTCTCCTCCACTGCCCTGTACTCTCCTCCACTGCCCTGTACTCTCCTCCACTGCCCTGTACTCTCCTCCACTGCCCTGTACTCTCCTCCACTGCCCTGCACTCTCCTCCACTGCCCTGCACTCTCCTCCACTGCCCTGCACTCTCCTCCACTGCCCTGCACTCTCCTCCACTGGCCAGCCATAGTGCCCCACCGAACTGCCACGCTGCAAGCCCACCGAGCCTTCCCACTGAAATAGCTGCTGGCGTGCGCAGCTGCTGGCCTGCCACCGTTGCCCTCCCACACGGCCATCCTTGCGCATGGACCTAGGCCCTCGCATGCATGCAGGCTGCATGCATGCAGCTGTCCCCCACCCCCCCGAACCCTACGCCACGCACACTTCTGTAAAGAACTGCCACAGCCTATTGGAGGGGAGCCCCTGTCTACTTGTATCGACGTTCTGCACGTGCTTCTGCACATACACATGCCCATGCACATGCCCATGCCCATGCAGATGCACATTCCCATGCACATGCACATGCACACGCACATGCACAAGTAAATGCACATAAACATACACATGCACATGCCCATGCACATGCCGACGCACATGCACAGGCACACGGATATGGCTATACACAAGCAAACACACATGCAAATGCACGTACACGTACCTGTGTGCATGCACAGGCACATGCATGAATATACAGAAGCAAATGCACATGCACACGCACAGGTACATAAACACATGCCCATGCACATGCACATGCACATGCACATGCATATGCACATTCAGAAGCACATGCACATGCACATCCCCATGCACATGCACATGCACATGCCCACCCACATGAACGCAGACTCCACGTTTTTCTGAAACAGCACAAACCTGTTCGTCCTCCGCCGTGTCCTTGAGTGTGACGATGTTGGGGTGCGTGCCCAGCATCTGCATCAGCCGCACCTCCCTGCGCAGCGCGTCAGCCTTCTTCTCGTCCTCCAGCGTCGACTTGGCGATGGTCTTGCACGCGTACGCCCGCCCCGTGCCGCGCTCCGTGCACGAGTACACGCACACACCCGCCCGCCCCTCCCCGATCTTCGGCCCCATCTCGTACTTGCCGTGCACGTCCACAAACCCCCGCCGCAGCATACCCCCGCCGCACCCCTCCTCCAACACGTCGCACGCATTCTCGTCCCTCGCTCCTCCTGAACCCCTGCTCCCCCCCCCACCACCGCCACGGGACGGCCCCGAAGACGACGAAGACGAAGAGAGGCCCCCGCCGGCCCCACCAGCCATCGAGTCCGTCCTCCTCCTCGGGCTCTTCTCCATGCGGAACGAGAAGAACCGCTGCGGACTCTTCGTGGCCGCCTCCCTCCTCGGACTCTTCAATTCCCCTGCGCCTACACCGCCGCCGGCACCACCACCACCACCACCACCACCCCCGCCGCCGCCGCCGCCGCCGCCGCCGCTGCCCCCACCCCCTCTCCCTGTGGACCCTGACTTGGGAAACCCTAGAACCGCCCACCCATCCTCCCCACCACCCATGCTTGCAAAGCGGCGGGGGCTTTTGGGCGTCGCAGCTGCCTGCCCTGCTGCTCCTCCCTCCCCACCCCCGTCCCCAAAGCCAACGGCCGGGGAGGCGCCCCCGCTCCCTTTCCCTCCCCGTATGTCCGTGCTCAAGTTGCCCATGCGGGGGGTTCGCCACGCCAGGAGTGTCGCGCTCGCATCCGGCTCCCGACCTGAGGCGGAGGCTCCTTCCGAGCCTCCGCCGCTGCCCCCGGCAGCGGCAGCGGGGCCAGCGGCGCCGCCGCTGCCATCCCTCCCAGCAGCTCCCACGCCCTCAGCGTGGCGCAAACCCCTAGGGCTGGGTGTGGCCGCAGACGCTGCCCCCTCCTCACCTGCCGCTGCCCCGCCGCCCCGCCCCCCCTCCGAGGCCGACCAAGGGAACGCGCTCGATCTGCCCCCGCTGCTGCCGCTGCCGCCGCCGGCCCCTCGGAGCGGGCTCTTGCCAGACCCACCACCTTGCCGCGGCGTGGTGCTGCCGCCTCCCCTCCGAGGCGACGACAGGCCCGACCTGCGAGGAGAAGAGAGGCTCCCCAGCAGGCCGCCGCCGCCGCCGCCCTGCGTGCCCTCCCTCCCGCCGCCGCCGCCGCCGCCGGGCTTGGGCGACTTGAGACCGCGCATGAGGTCCCACAGCGCACTCCCCCGCGGGCTCTTGGCCACTCCTGCGGACGCAGAAGCGGCGTCCGGAGTTGTGGGCTGCGTGTCCTCACCCATCCCCAGCACCGGGGAATCAAAACCCCCAGAGCTCATCGAAGAGGGGTCCTGGAGAGGGCTTGGCCTTGCCGGCCTGTGGCCCGAAGCAGCGCCGCCGCTCTCCCTCTGCGACTGGGACGGTGAGGCGATCCAACCGGAAGACGAGGGCGGCGATCCCGCCGCAGGGGGCCCATCCAGGGGGTGGAGGAGGAGCGGCGATGGTTTGTGAAAGACCCTGCTGGTCACCGACGTCTCCGCGTCAGCGTCCATAGGGTGGCGGTAGGCAGACGTCAACGGTCTCTCCCTCTGGCTGCTGCCACCGCCGCCGCCGCCGTCCCCGCTCCCGCCCCCCATCTGCAGCAGGTCCCGCATGGAACCCACGCTTTGCCTACCTGCCCTAGACCTGCGTGTGCGGTCCCCCACGCTGCCATTCTGGCCTACGACACTGCCGACACCCAAGACGCCACCGCCGCCGTCGCCGCCGCCACCGGCCGTCCCTTTATTGTTGGAGGCGGCAGCCCGCGCCTGTCCGCTCTCAAGGTCCAGGCTGCATCGCGACTCGTTCTCCCTCACCTCATCCTCCCATGCATGCGACGACCCCAGAGCCACACTGCCACCCCTCCTGTGCCGTGGCCTCCTCCCCTCTGCTCCCAACCCTCCCCCAAGTCCTCCCCCTCCCCCTCCATCTGCTGCTCCTCCTCCTCTTCCTCCTCCTCCTCCTCCTCCTCCTCCTCCTCCCTCTCCTCCTACACCACCACCCCCTCCTCCCCCTCCTCCCCCTCCTCCTCCTCCTCCTCCTCCTCCTCCCTCTCCTCCTACACCACCACCCCCTCCTCCCCCTCCTCCCCCTCCTCCTCCTCCTCCTCCTCCTCCTCCCCCTCCTCCTACCCCCCCCCCCCCTCCCCCCCCTCTTCCCCCTCCTCCTCGTCCCCCTCCGACCCCACCATCAACACCCATGCCTCCACTTCCACCCCTCATCCCAGACATAGCCTGCACGTCGCGCATTGCACCGTCTGCGTCAACCTCGGCCTCATGCCCGCCTTCCCACATTGGCCCCTGCCAACCCAACGCTTCCCTTCTCGCATTCGGTCTCCGCAAGGCAGGAGCGGCACCGGCAGCCCCACCACCACCACCACCGCCGTTGCTGCCACCGCCACTGCTGCTGCTGCTGTTGCCAACGCCGCCGCCACCTCCTCTCTGCAGCTCCCCACCAATCGGCATGCCTCGATAATCCTCGCGCAGGGCCGCCCTGCTGCCGCTGCCAGTGCTGCCCAGCGACCCCAACTCCCGCCGCAGTGCCCGTGCCCCTCCTCGCCCATCGAAGGCCTCCCCACGTGCTGCCCGCGCTCCCTCGTCACCTCTCCTCCCCTCCACCTCCTCCTGGTTGTCCTCCGCACTCCAGGACCTGGACAGCAGGGAGGGTCCCGGCACACCCCCTCTCCTCTCAAACTCCGGCCCCTCCTTCTCCCTCTCCCTCTCACCACCAGGGCCCACCCCCCTCCGACGCCTGCCCCCGCTGTTCCCTGGAGAGGGCGGCGGGCGGAGGTTCGGCCCCGGGCTGCTGCTGCCTGCTGGCTCCATGGACCCCTGCCTCAGCACCCCATCGTCCGCTCTCCCAGGAGCCGGTGCCCCGTGCCCCGACGGAGGTGCCCGCTGGCTGGCACTCCTCCGCATGTTGGAGAAGATAGACTGGCCGACCATCCCCCCCGCCTTCTTCTTCGGGCCCGGCCGCGGGGACGGCGTGGGCGGGAGGGAGGACGCGACGCCACCATTGCCGTCCGCCACGTTGTCGTTTGCGGACGTCGCCGAAAAACCTTCGGAAATCGTGCGGTTGCCGGCGAGAGGTGGCCCAGGTGTGCCCGGGCCCAAGGCCATGGCATCACCGAGCATACCCTCTTCCCAAGCGTAACCACTATTCAGGGAGGCTGATGGGTCATTGGAGGGGTTTGCTTGGCTGCTGCCGCCAATGCCGCTGCTGCTGCTGCCAGCAGCGCTCCCTCCGAGCATCGGTCCGGCGCCTCGGCCAGGATAGCCAGAGGGTTCGCTAGGGTTTCTGGGCACGAACTCTCTGGGAGTGGTGTGGCTCCGCATCTGCCGCGAAAGAGAGGGCGGGGCTGGCACCGATCCTGCAGCTGCTGCTGCTGCTGCTCCGTGGCCGCCTCTTCCCGGACTGTCTGCGACGGAAGTGGAGAGTGACGCCACGCTTCCTCCTCCTGCTGCTGCAGCTGCTGCGGCGGCGGAGGCGGCAACGTGGAGGTCTACCGCGGAGTGCGACGACACGCGCCTGTGCCGCAGATGCTTGGGGCGTGCGGACTTGGGGTCCTGAGGCTGCTGCGGCGGCGGCAGCATTTGCAGCGGCAGCTGCAGCGGCTGCTCGTGCAGCTGCTGGTGCAGCATCTGCTGCTGCTGGGACAGGATGGCCGGGGATTGCCGCCACCCCGCATCCCCGCGCGAGTCCTGCGCCCGCTGTCTGGCACCCCTGTTACTGCTGCTGCTGCTACCGCTGTCCGCGAAGCCGCCGTCCATGACGTCCGGCTGACGCAACTGCTTCAGATGGCCTCTACAACGGCGCGGCAGGAGTTGCTCCTGCGGATGTCCGTGTTAGCTTGGCTCAGCCCTCAAAACCCGAGCGGCGTGAGCGTACTGGGCAGTGTCACCCCGGAGCAGAGACGCGTTGACGAGGCGCCACCTTGCCTCTCTTTTGTTCGTACCCTTGTGCAATGCCGAGTTCATGCTGCTGCCGCTGCTGCTGCTTCTGATGCTGCTTCTAGAGGCTGGTCAAACTGCAGCTCGCAGTCCGTGGCACCCTCCGATGACCACACAGCCTTCCCTACCTCGCGACCGCAGTCCCATGGCATGAAGTGGTATTGCGTAGCACAGCATGGCATGGCATGACGTGGCATGGTAATAAGAGGAAAAGCATGGCATGACAGACTGCGGCAAACGTCAGGTTGACCATACCTGCCTGCAAGACAAAGCATGGGACTCCATAGCATTAAACAGCGTTTGATGGCTTCCGATGGCACTAAGATGGCATGGCATAATTCATCGGCATGGGATAACGTGACATGGGAAGCATGGCAACCTTGGCTTGGCCGAAGCCGGCCAGGCTGTAGTGAGGTCTGGCGCTTCATGAATCGCTTTTGGGTAAATTTGTGCTGGGTGCCGAGTTCGACGGCCGACTTTATAAGTCGCCACCATTCTCGCTCCGGCATCTCTGAGACGCCCCCATTCTGAGAAACAAAACTAGGTCGCCCCCATTCCGGAAATCTATGCCCAGTTCGCCCCCACTTTTGGTGATCCGGGGAATTATGGCTAGGAAGCCCAGTACGGATGAAATATTTTCGACGTCTTGCCCCCGATTTTTCAAATGGGGGCATGACGTCGATAATATTTCACATTGCATTTCGCTGAAAATTAGTGTCCATCGAAATCTTCCGTACATCGTTCCGAACATCAGGGCCGCCGTGTCCACCGTCCAAACTTGGTCGCTAAATTCGACGGGATGTTTACAAGCTACGGAGTTGACGTCCGATGTTCGCAAAATGCATGCAAACTACCCTCCTTTCCAGGCTTCAAAAGTGGACACTTTCCCATTTATTTATCTTCCACGCAGCTTCTGAGAAGTAAGCCTTCAGTTTCCATCTCTTTGCACGCTGTGTACAGCGCAATTGTTCATCATCAACAGGTGCATTTCCAGATGGCCCCACGTTCGTATAAAAACAACACCTTATAATCGTCAATGAATGTAGTCCACGTACATTGTGGCCACGGTGGCATGAACTTGGACCAATGCGTCGACGCGTACGGTCCAGCATGCTTCCCCCCCCTGCCTCCAACTGTGAACGAGTGCACCCGGGTCAGGTTACTCCGCGTACTGCAGTTGTCAGTGGTCTCTCACGTCCGTCATTCTACGTTGCATGTTGCATCGTTGTCGCCAAGGTTGCCTGAACACCCGTCCCACTCTTGCGTCGTTCCCATGGCGCTGGCCCGCATCCTCGCACCCAGTAAGTTTGGGTCATGGGGGCATGGTACATGTTTAATCTCCGATTTTATGTCCAACATGCCCTCATTCTGGCCGCATGGCGGCTTCAACTTCGCTCGGTTCGCTGAGCGAAGCTCGGCAAACCATGTACGCCACACATAGCGTTCGCAGCCAACTTTCGCCTGGCCCCCACTACCTCGATCCCTTAACTGCCGACCCAACCGTCTACTTTGACGACCCCATGCACGTGCAGTCATTTGCTGAGTCGGCCGACGATATGAGAGAGCGCGAAGAATGGGAGAAGCACCAAGAAGCCGAATTGTTGGCATCTATGACCCCCGGAACCCCCGACCCGGGACCCGTGACATACAAATGTGGTAAAGCTGTGCAGGTCCGTCCCGAACGGTACAACCCTCCCAGTGGTACGTGGAACATCAGAGTTGCCTCTCGTTATGACCCGTCCCATTTCTGGTCTTTAGTGTCTGCTAGAAGAAGGAACGACGACACTTGATCCGAAGTCGCGTAAAGAAGAACGCCCACCCCGCAAGCCGATAGTCCCCTCGCACAATCGTAGGCCTTGTTGTAAGTATTGTGTGCCTTTATGAGCACTTGGTCTAATTGTCTCGCTGGTGGTGTTGTGCAGGACTCTCGGACGAGGATGACGACGGTGATTGTGCGCAGTTCCAGGGTGGAATGGAGTTTCATACGATGGAAGAGTGTTGCTACGCCATATAAGATTACGTCGTCCAGCATCGCTTTCCCTTGAAGTGGGAGAGGTCAGAACCTGGCCGAATTGTCGTCCGTTGTCGTAACTACAAAACCGATGGATGTCAGTGGGTAATCCGTGCCCGCATGTCGAGCAAGTCGCACAGCTGCATAGTGTCTTCATACGTGGAGGGACATAAGTGCACCCCGGGGCAGACGAAGGGGAACCCCGCACGCACAACCAAGTGGGTCCTACGCCGTATCCGGGACACGGTGGCCCGAGACCCAACCACGGACGCCAAAGCTCTGCGCGCGGTTGTTGAAGCTGTTTCACACAAGAAAATGGGCTACCAGGTCATCTGGAGGGCACGGGATAAGGCTCAAGAGGAAATCATGGGGGAGAAATCTATCTCGTGGGCTCTCTTATCCACATACTGCACCGAGGTGAGTCCTCCCTTCACGTACCAATATATTGACATGCATGGGTTTCTTTCTTAAACAGCCAGATTCATTGTGGGACCTATTGCTTGCACACTTGCAGCTGATGCGGGTCGACCCTAACACCATCGTCGTTGCGGAGCAGAAGGCCAAGCAGTTTCATCGCTGCTTTGTGGCGTCCGGTGCTTGTTGCAAGGCCTGGCCTCACGTGCACCGTATAGTTACGCTGGACCGCACGTTTCTAAAAAAACGGGTACAAATAGGTGCTTCTCATCGCCCAATTTTTCGATGCAAACAACAACAGCGTGCCAATGGCCTACGCCCTTGTCAACAAGGAGGATGAGGATAACTGGGACTGGTTCCTGCTCCATCTTTCTAATGCATACTGGACCCTGCGCGAAGGCGGCACCACCATCATCAGTGACATAGATGCAGGTCTCCTCGCAACGATGCCGAAGCTCAGCAACATAAATTAAAAAAGAAGAAGACTGAGTAATGATAGTTTTAGAGAAACTACAATGAGACTCGAAAGCTGGTTGTAGATAATAGAATGGCAAGATCCACAGTGGTGGTCCATCCTTCTTTGCTTGAAGAACTTCAAGCTGCAATGATTAGACTGCACAAAGCTCAAACCTAAGCCGTCATGGTCAATGCTCGTAGAGGGATGTAGACATTTTACCTTTCCAAGCTTCACCTGCCTAACAACGTGGCATTCCACATGGTTTTGCACATCAGTTGACTCAAAATAGCCCAGTCCCCATGTAAGTGCTTCCTTGGCAGAGCCAGGTCTTTCCATCATATGTGGAAGTAGACGAGGGCATGAATTATAGGGTGAAAGGCATGCTTGGAAGTTAAATACGAGGTAAGGTGATGGAGTAACTTGATATGTGGTAGGAATACCACTTAATGACATGGTATCTGTGTTCATTTCACACTATACGTTTATAAACATATGCCTCGATTTCATAAAAGAACCCAATCTTTTTGGTAGTGTTTTTGTAAGTAACATCTCATGAGGCAACAATGTACAAATTTCTTAGCACAAGCATCCAATACCTTGAGTAGTTGTTATTGTTTCAGCTATTGTATACATGCACAAAGGTATATGAAACTTGCAAGAAAATACACTTACTACCAGTTACATGTTACTCAAGTGTCCCATTTTCCCAAAGGATCGTTGCATAACGATTTCTACTTATTCACAATGTATGCTTTACTCAGTGTAAAACATATGTTTTCCTTCTAATATAATACACCGCATCTTTGGCCATTTTTCTCATGCTCAAATAGCCACACAATTTGTAGTTTGATGATGGAAAAGCAAGAAAGCATCATGTCAGTGTTTTACCATGTCGAATGTTGTGGTGATTTGGTTTAAGATGCACAACAAAAGACGATTTTACACAACATGGCACTGGAGTAATATGAGACAGAAGCAAGCGTGCTTCAACAGCGAGTGTTATGCCTACCGAGCACAATTTATATTAGTTAAGAAATAAGAACGAGGTATACTTTGAGTCTTGGAGTGTTGTGTAGTGCCTGGCTACTTCAGGTAGCCCTGCCAAGAAGTTTTTTTAGGTCACCGAGGCTCTCCGTACACCTTTGTTGCACAAGGGGCTATAAACATCATAACATAAATAAACACTCAGTTACTTTGTAGACTATTGTATGTCTAAGACAAGGGACTCGCCCTCTTTTCATGAGCAATGACGGGGCACGTTATGTAAACTAGGATGTTAATCCGTCGATTGATGCATAAAACGTTTCCATGGGACTCTTTGACGTTGTGCAATGCATTGTAGCCTTGCCACTTGACGAGGTAGCCTATGCTCTTGCCTTATCAACAGAGTCTGAGGATTTCCTTGACTTTGTACTCCATATCCTCCTTAGCTTCCACAAGATGGTGGGGGTACATATTTAGCTCGTTGGGGTCCAATTAGAGTTTGAGCCTGTAGACATGGACAACTCGACGATGGCCAAACTATCATACGATAAACTTTTGGTGAATATACGTTTCTTTATTTTCCTATGGCAAGCCAGCCCAACCACTTGGGCTTGAACTTTGCATGTCTTGGCCTTGTTCCATGACATTCAAGTAGTTGTGGAAGAAGTAATCACTGTCATGGAACTTAGTGTCTCACTGATGCTTGTCGGCTGTCCAATTTATCACCAATATTTTAATTCCACATATGTGGCATAACTTGACCTGGATGCTACAATGTTCTCCTCGTCGGGTGTCATTGGCTAGTATGTTGGTTTAACTCTGCAAACCTGCCAGTGTAGTGGGTACTTTATCCGTGGTGGTGAAGGTTGCTGAGTTGTATACGAGCGGTGGTTGGTAGCGTGACCACCGAATGAACATACAAAGTTTGCAGGGGTTTTTCAAGAGTCTAACTGGTTTTCTTGGTCCGTACATTACTCTAGGGACGCCTTTTGTTCATAGATGGTCCAACTACTGTACAGAATTATCAACGTTTATAAATCTGTGGAGGTAAAATGTAAATCTTCGTCCTTGGGGATGGATTAGAGCACACCATGAATTTGGATGATGTTGTTGAGGAATGGTCGTGGTTTCTCCTTGGCCATGACAATTTTCATAGTGGAGATGTATTGTACCATAGAAAAAAAAACAGCAAACCATCGCAATATTGGCATAAGTACCCTAAGATGTAAGAGGAAAATCCGTCGTGAAGTCTTTGGAGATGGTCGTTCATGTCTTTGGAGATGGTCGCTCATGTCTCATATGGTACTCGTAGCGGTTAAAGCAAACACGGGGTTTGGTTCATCTCAACTTACAGTGTCGACACACATCATACAAATTGCAACAGTTTACAATACTGGTTAAATCGTATCCCACCAGTAGTAATTTGAAATTATTTATTTGCCTTGTCCCCGCCAAAGTATCCATTTGGACTAGTATCGCGGCACTCATCCAGTGCCATAAAAGCTATTATTTCCATCATTGATTCCTTATTCATGGCCATGGTCAAGCAGAATAGCCCTCCATTAAAGTAAAATGTGCCACCTAAATAGATATGAATAAAATGGAGCAAAATTACTATCATATCCACATGTTTTGTTCATAAAAGCACTTACCATTCCCACTAACTGTGTATACAGCCACCGCATTCATGCTCAAACATGTTTCCACCCTTTGCTCCATGCATAACAAGTCCCTGTCAGTCTCAAGAAAAGAAAAGAGTGCGCATGCTGGACAATGTCTTAGTAGAATCTTAGAGAACTATGTGAAGTTTCACAATTCTTTTCAAACCACACAGTTCTCGTAAATGTTTGGATCATGATGGGACAACTCTCTAAAACAAGGTGGCGGTTGTCCTCCAAAAAATTGGATACTACACTCACATCTTTTTTTCCATGAGCTTATCACCGTACACATACTCCCATGCAACATTGAATACCCGTGTAAGGCCTCCCTTGACACCTTTGTACTGAGGTGCATGCTTCATCCAACTCTCAAGCTATTCATTCCCACTCCACAAGTAATTCTTCTATATTTTTCTCGAAGGCACATCTTGTTGGGATGTGGAATTTTCACAAGTAGGGGAAAGTCTCACACAATCATTGCTTGAACACGTCACAGAACAACAGACACAACGTTTTGAACATGACACGAAGGTGAGCTTCACCCTCACAGAAACCCAACGCTTGGCATGCTTTTGTTTAGTGCACGTGATGCATCTTATCCATTCCTACATATTGTTGTAGTTGGTCTGGTGCATTATTGTGAACGTCATGTGCCAACCGTCGTTTGCGAGTTTGGTGGCACCATCTCCACGTTGCAGGCACCTATGCGTTTTGCCACCAAGGACTTGTCGCATAGAGAGCCAAAAGACATTCTTGGAGGAGGTGAAAATTGCTATAATGCTTTGCTTTTCTTTGAACCCAAAAATAATGAAACCATCTATTCTGCACAGGGAGTATGTGTGACCAGCGGGAGTAAAAAACTTAACGCAAAGTAATCGACATTCAAGATCATGAATGGTGTGACCCCGCAAACGTTCACCATGCATTCAATACAAGAATGCATGGCGAGGAATTGATCCTCCTGGTTGGATGAGACCTTCTGTGTATCCGTTGGCGTCGAGTTCTGTGGCTAGCCAGGCTCCTTGTGGATTAATCTATGCACCCATGCATGACTGAACATGCATAAAACCATGTACTCGAGTCCTTCAGGTGCATGGACAGCAATGATGTCACGAATTTAAAGGAAATTTGCCCTTACGAATGAGGCCATGTATAGTGTCACATGCCTCCATCAACTTTTCTTTATTTCTACCACGATGTCATTAATGTTTATCCTTCCATTAATGCACGCTTGGCCGCACAACCTTACTTGCACGTCCTCTCAACAATGCAGTACCTACGGTGCTGACAATAACGACATCCACGTACTACAACTTGAACAAAAACATGCCCTAAAAAATCATCCATGGGTAGTGCTGGCAGCAAGCTGGTCAAAGAAGCAGTAGCCTTTCAGGGTTTTGAATGTCTTGTTTTTAATGTTCAATCGTTGTGTATGCTGACGGATACATTTTGTAGATGATGTAAATGGTTTGGAAGTGGTCATTTTCAAACTAATCATAATATCATGCATGCTTGTGAGGGGTGTTAGTCGAGGATGACCCTATTGTCCACTACAACACTGTTAGTTGGGGACGCTCCGTGTCAGTGTTATTGTCACAGGATTGACCTTCCTCTTTACTCTTTCTACTGATATTAGAACCGTCAGATGAATCATCTGATAAATAATTAGAGGAGTTGTGTGTTTTTTAGTACAAGCAAGAGCTTCATATGCTGTGTTCCTTGTGAGATGTTTCCTAGAACCTTCCTAACCACTTGCCGCGACACTAGGCGTCAGCGCCAGGTCAGCGTGTGACAACAGTCACAAGTTAAAAACAAAACTGCAAGGGTCTGGGTTGGGACACGAACAGAGTGTCAGGAAACTCAAAACTGAATATAATTGCAGAGAGAAATGACAAATGACAGGTCCAGGGCATAAATACCTGCCGCGGCGCACGGCGGGTGTCGCACGCGGCAGTCCAAGAGCTGTCCTANCAACCCAGACCCTTGCAGTTTTGTTTTTAACTTGTGACTGTTGTCACACGCTGACCTGGCGCTGACGCCTAGTGTCGCGGCAAGTGGTTAGGAAGGTTCTAGGAAACTTCTCATGGTATCAGAGCATAAATACCTGCCGCGGCGCACGGCGGGTGTCGCACGCGGCAGTCCAAGAGCTGTCCTAAAACCGGCCCAAAACCACTGTTTTGGCCGCAACTCTGCGCACAGACATCCAAACGTAACACCGTCGGAACTTAGAGATTCAGAATCTCGAGCCCGACGCTACGACTGGTCACACGCACAAGTCCGGCATCGATCGGTGAACGGGCAATACAAAACATGCAAATCAGGCTCAAGAGCCAGTCCACCGAGAAAACTCCAG